>VDFB02301746.1:0-65872 GCA_007258455.2 Sequoia sempervirens | reverse complement strand
GCTAACCTCAAAACCAGCTGTGCTGACTAGGAAGGGGACATCACATATTTCCCTCTATATTTGCAATTTTCTACATGTTATGCACCTTGAAACATAGTGGAAACATACACAAAACATAACAACAACATGCAATCAGCAACAGTGAATTTTCAAAAAAAAAATCAGGGGTGTATGTTACAGAGCCTCTACAACCCACGACCAACTACAGAAAACCCTTCAAACATCCACATTCCAAAACTGAAATATGAAGTTTGCAATGCACGCACAACAGTATGGATGCTTCTATTCTGGAATATAATCGATGTCAGCAATATCTTCATTAAATTATTCAAACCCTTGAATATTGAATTCCTGTAATTTCCAAACAATCCTTGAAAGTGCAATGCACAACCCCTAGATGAGATTGTGTGATGAACCCTGCTGGCTCACAACTCAAACCCCTGTATTTTTCTTAAGTCTTATTGTGTATTTTTGTTTTTTAAGAGAAAGTTTGTAGACAGAAGAGAAGGTGCACATCATATAAAAGCTCATAAACTGTAAAACTAAGCTAATTTCTACAGAATGGAAATGCAGAAGGTATTATTTAACAATAACAAATAGATCACAAGTGATAAACATACCCGAATGCTTCCAGATTATTTATTTAAAAAGATAAGTCAACTTGCCAGCCAAGAATGGTGCAAACTGGCAAATATGGACGCCTAGTCTCCAAAAATAACTTCTCCCACTTTGAAACAGCATACAAAGGGTTGAAAAGCATAGCCGCCAAGAATGAAGCACATTTAAGAGCAAAGAAGAAGGCGTTTTAGCTTCAAGCTCACACGCCAAACCTCCATGAAGGCACAAAACCCAATGCAAATGGTACGGCCAAAAGAAGTTGAAGAATCAAAGTTAGAGCTATAGATCTGCTGAAGATGGTGTCTCTGGATGAAGAAACCCTCTACCTTATTACCAACAACTAAATACTGAACAATAGAACCCTAATTGAAGCATGTAGAACCTCTGTATGAAGCCCTCACAATTGCACTAATTCGACTGGTCTCTCACAGTCTAAGAAATGCTCAACATCGAAGAGATTGCGTTCTCCAATGGAAATATTGCACAAACCCTAATCACAAAGGAAAGCACAGAAAAAACCTCAAAGGAAAAGTCGAAATAATCACGAATGAATTTCTCATTGCTCAAAATGCCTTATATCCTCAAGAGGCACGAATTCCAAGAAGTGATGCCCTTTTCAAGTTTTAAATATTTTAAAATACATTTAAGTCATTTTCAATAGTTTTTGACTTAAATACTTGGCGCCCACTTAATGCATAAATGATTTAATTTAAAATCACCCTTTTTATGAATATTTAAGTGATATAAAGTGATAAAGTCAATTTTGACTTTATAATAAGGTATTAAGTTAATTAATAACTTAAATCACTTAAATAAGCATAACTTCCTCGAAACTCTATATAACTCTGTGCCATCAGAAGCTGTCAACTCCTGAATTGCCAAGGCCTGCAGTGAGCCAATCACTGAACTCTGGAAATGAGAACGACCAACCCCTCCAGAAAATACCACTGACCCTCTAACCATTCCAGTTAGCCCACAAGGGTCCAAGAAATAGGCTAACACACCATCAAACACAATCATGCCAAAAAAGGGGACATTACAAATTGTTAGCTAGCAGGCTTGGGAGATCTTTCACTCCTGTACCATGCTATCCCTCACGAGGGTTTTCGTCCTTGGTGAAGCTGAGTATTTCCTGACTCTCCAATCCTCCTACAAAACTCTTAGCAAAACTCTTCTTCAAACATGAATGTGCAAAATGAGCTCTCAATGCCCTTTTATATGTTTTCCAAACTCCACACCCAAATTCACATTTGAAATATATTTCATTTAATTTAATTTCCCGCCTTCCATTCTTTTAATTTTGGCACACAACTTTATAATATAAAATCCTTTTAAAAAGTCACTTTTATCTCCCTTTTTTAAATTGGCACTTAACTTATATTATAAAGTATACTTTAAAATCATTTATATTCCCTTTTAAATATAAAGTCCTTTTAATTTATTAATAACGCATAAAGTTAAATTATTTAATTTAACTTTATTATTTAACGTTATTAATACTTAACACCTTGGACCATAATCACGCCAAAATAGAACAAGGATATAAATATGCCATCATGCCCAAAATAGTAACTCTGCCACTGACCATACCACAAACCCTAGTGACTTACTATAAATAGTAAGTATGGTGCAATCGCTTGAATGAGCCTTGGGAAACACACTGCGAGAACCCTTGGTAACTCTGAGCAGGGAAAACCCAACTAAGCTCAAAAAGGTTGACTGAACAAGTCTACAAACGCCCTCAAAGGCCCCCATAACCAGCCTATTAGTCCATGGGGACCAAGTGATGGACTAACCTCTGCAAAAGATACTGGCCTAGGAAAAGGGGACATTACATACATGTACAATGATGGAGGACATTTTGTTAAAACATCAATTTATGTGGTAGAAGACATCATGTTTATGTCCTAACATGTTTGTGCAAGTTCAGGAAGGCATCATAAACAGCATCAACATTATCACAGATGATATTGCAATTTTATGTATTACAAAGGATAACCGATACCTCCAACAACATATGCTAGCAGCTTCAAATTTGAGGTCAGCATCAAAGCATGGTAAGCAGATCTCTTGCTTGGGCAATTGGCATGAAGTTCTCATATGAATATTTGCTTACAATGAGATAATAAGTGTTTTTTCTGTTATTGTGTGTATTCCCTCTCCCTAATTGATACAGTGCTTCACTAAACTTTGCATCAAGGAAATCCCACCCTAAGAATCTTCAGTCAGAGAAAACTATAAAATTATAACCTTCACAATCTAATAACAGTTAACATATTCACTATGGATAATAATATGTGAAATTATTTTTAGAATGCTTACATGTGCCATTTCTCTATGTTTTAGCTTTATTTCATAGTCATGCATAAAAGATTAAAGCTTGACTGACCAACAACTGACATTTCAGGTTCATTTTTTCTATGTGATATTCACAACATTTCAGCACAGTATGAAAAAAAGAAACCAATAATTACAATAAAAACAATGTATAATATACCTTTTGTTCAGCCTCCACCATTGCCTTGAAATTCTTCGCTGTCCTTTGTAGAACTCTATGTGCATGATTTCTATTCCAAAAGGATGCAAACATGTATTTAGCCCTTCCTGGGGTGGAAAAAACCAGCAGTTTCGATAACATCAATCAGTAGAACAGAAAATACAAAAATAATGTAAGAAAATTTCTTAAGTAGGTATTTGAAAGATGAGATTTTTCTTTTCGAACTACCTAGCAATCATTCTTTCATAGGCTATTTTAATAATGCATGTATCCATATGGTATCCAGATAATCATGTTCACCGAATGATGAAAATGAATTACACTATTAAATAAATCAGCTGGAATGGTAGTCAAAATCACATATCCAGATCAGTGAGATAATGTACATGTTTATAGGTTGAAATAAACTAGTCAGTATAGAGAGTCAGTCAACCCTCTTCTAGAGAAGCACAAAAATAAAAAGAAATCCTCCATGTCCTTCACTTAAGATCCCAATGATAAAATAAGGGTGAAAAGTAGTAGGAATGTATTCAAAAGTACAAGTTTATTATTATCTTGGCCATGTCAAACATTTAAGAGTATACATCTCACGTGGAAGCCACCCAAGCAATACAAATAGGTAAGATGCAATGCTACACTGCAAATACAAGAGAAAGCATTTTGCATTACAAAGAAATTATTAAGTCGGATAGTTTGAGTAAAAAGTGACTTATTTATGGGGACCAAAATGTAGAGCTAAATTATAAAATCATTTTTGGAGGGAATTGTAAAGTTATGGGAAATAATATTTTATCATTTCCAAAAAGTGTATAAAAGGGGAATATGAGATGAGAAAATTCATTCTTGGCATTTCATTTTTAAAAACCCCAGCTTTGGAGATTGAACAACTATTCATTTTTTTCCCTAGGAAAAAATCCCTACGACAATGATTGGTTTCAAAGATGGAAACTCTCCAAGCCATTTTGAGAGTAGATTCATCTAGGATTCACAAGTGTGCTGAACAATTCAATTTAGTGGAGGTTTGTGATATAGCATTGAACTATCATTCCCAAATTTGTGTTCATTTTTCATGAGTTGAAGCTTGAAGATTTTATTATAAATTCACTGCAAGCAAAGCTAATTGATTATCTTGAGTGAAGTTATTTGTGGTAGCCACACTATTCACAATCTAGCTGTACCATTTCCCTTGGCTTGGTTGTACCATTTATGGCAAAATCCAACTCCAAGTTTAAGGATTGTATGAAATAAGGGGGAGTTGTTACTCATTAATTCCTTGTATCCTGACTGGGCACCAAATTTGGGGAAAAAAAGGGGCCGAATCATTCTTGGGAGTAAGCGTGTGAAGGATAAGGTGCAGCAATCCATGTATTTAGGGTTTGGGAATCTCAAAACTCTTATCCACAGAATATTAAGTCTGCTGTCCCTTTATTTATCAGCTGGAACTGCTCTATGTGCTGGCCGCAGCTGTGTGATGAGGCCAAAACATGGGCTATGCAGTCTAAGCTTGCAGTAATGCTTTAATATTCAGGAGTTATTCAAATATACTTCCATCATTTGAATACCATAGGAAGTAGAATCATACCAGTTTATTTAATAAGTGTTTGTGTATGAATTTATCCTCATATATAAAGACACTGTGCTTCAACAATCATATCTGATATGTTTTTTAATACTCATGTGATTGAAGAAATATTTGTTTATAAAAAAATTGCAATAATAATATCCTACAGAAATAACTAATAAACTTTAGATTTGATAAATTAATAGTATCATTTCCCAACATTACATTAGTTGGCATCCTATCAAACATTTGTCAAGATACAAAAAAAAATAGCTTGGCACAATACATATCTTCAAAAAATCACGATGTTTGTATTATTCGAGACAAGTAGAAGAAAGACGCTCATGAATGGTGGTACCTACATGGCCAGGGCTCTTTTTACTTGCAACCTCTTGCAATAAAATTTCTATCTCAAGTATGCATCTTTTTACTTTTAAATTTTTAGCATTTAAAAATAAAAATGAAGACAGATGCTATCAGGCCTCTGGTTCAAGGTTCTGCAGATCCATCGCTACAAAAGGTAGCTAATGAGGTGACTATCCTCAAAAGACAGTCGCCTTCTCAAGGGCAGCCTGCACTGCCCGCACCACCACCACAATATCAACCTCAGCAACCGTACTAGCCAAAGAGAAATAATTTTCAGCCTTTCCATAATTGCAGGCCGCGATTGGCAGCTCCTCCACCAAAACAAACAGTTGAGGCTGAGAAATCTACGGTATTTTGTTCTTTCCATGAGGCCAACGGACATACCGGTTCCACATGTCCTGAAAATTTAAGAATGAATCAAATCATGGGATACACTGAAGCTGCACCTAGTTCTAGTTTTGTACCTACACCAAGTTTGAAAGTTGTCTTACCACAAATGAACAACTTCGATGGTGACTCTGCTATGGGATACTTTGATGGTGAACCTGTTAATAAAGAAGAAGATTTCCATCAATATTCTCTTGCGGTAAATCATGATAATATTTCAACACCTATGTTTACATGTGCTCAGCATTTTAAGGCACAAAAAGAAGAAGAGAGACTAAGATCAAAGGAAAAGGGTTAAGAAGTGGCTTCCACTTCAAATCCTAAGCCTTCACATGAGAATGCTAAAACGGTTGCTCAAGACCCATCTTTAGCAAATTTTGACATTGTGGATTCCATGATGAAGATAAAGGTGCAGATTTCTCAACTGGAGTATCTTCAAGACCATCCGGAACAGCTGGATCGAATTCTCAAGTTTGTAAAGAAGGAGGCTGTCATTCAACCTACATTGCTCGAATCATCCGTTCCAGCAGAAGAAAAGCCTAAACCCTTCTATATACCTTTGTATATAGGAGGATTCAAATTGAGAAATTGCATCATAGATTCAAGAGCCTCAGACAACATCATGCCTCTACAAGTAATGAATGCAATGGTACTTTCATGCACTAAGACACATGACAAGTGTTATTCACTTGAGTCTAAGTCAGTGTCGTTAGTTGGTCAATTGAAGGATGCTCAAGTACGGTTGGCAGCTTGTCCTGAGAAGAAAATAATGATGACCATCCTAGTAGCTGGCATTCCAACTAGCTACGGGATGTTGTTAAATAGAAGCTTCTACAAAGATCTTGGATTGATTGTTCACAACAATTCCATTGAAGAAAGGTAGTTTCAAGCTACAGCCAAAGGCCAAATCTTGATTTACGGCGGTGAAATCCTAGGATCCTCAAGCACAAGTACTATATCAAGAAATGGGTCCCGATACTTATGTTATGTTGTCAGAAACAACTGAAGAAAGGTAGGACATTGTTTGTTCTCCAAATAAATCAACAGAAGATCCAAAGATGTGGACTATGTAGTTTGATGGGAGTTGCTCAATAGCAAGTTCAAGAGCAGGAGTTGTGATAATCTCTATTGAAGGTCGTTTGTATCCATTTGTGTATCACTTGCAATTTGAATGCACAAATAATATAGTGGAATATGAGGCACTTATACTAGGTCTCAAGAATGCAAGAGATATGGGTATCAAACTACTCAAAGTTGAAAGTGATGCAGAGTTGGTCGTGAAATAGATCAGAGATCAATTTCAAGTAAGCAAAGATCACCTTCAGTATTATAGTCAAAGGGTGTGGAATGAGATCAACTAGTTCGAAGCATTTGACATCAAATTTATTCCTCGCGTAGACAATAGCAGAGCAGATGCCCTTGTGGTATCAACTGCTCTTTTCATGCCACATTCTGATTTTTGTCATAATGCATTTGCTATTGAACTCATATATAGGCCAACTATCCTCGACAACTGCGACAACTAGCAAGTCTTCGATGAAGATGATCATATTGAAGTTTAAAGGACTATTCTTTGAAGGAAGTTCTTCTCACTTCAGAGCACCAATAACAGAAGATTCAGAAGCGACGGAATCAGCTATTATCCAGTTGAAAGGCAATCAGATTCCCAAGGGTCTAGTGTCCTTGGAGAATATATTTGATAGGCATGATAGATACGTCCAAGATCAGAGAAACTTAGCTGATAAGACCTCTGTTGAACATTATCAAGTAAACATTGGTAGTGAAGACAAGCCTTGACTTGTTAATTTGGGCAAGTGTTGTACTACAGAAGAAAGTGAGAGGTTCATCTCTTTGTTCAAGCAATATCGAGATGTTTTTGCCTGGTCATACGAAGATTTGAAGGTCATCACACCCAGAGAATTGTCTCATACAATTCCCCTGAAACTTGATGCCAGGCCATTCAAACAAAAGCAACGACACTATAATCCACAAATTCAAGATACAATCTATGTGGAAATTCAAAAGATGGTGGATGCAAAGATCATTTTTCGGATTCATCATTCCATTTGGGTGTCGAACATAGTTCTTGTGTGTAAGAAGAATGGAGAAATCCGAATTTGTGTGGATTTCAGGAACTTAAACCAATCATCCCTCAAGGATAACTATCCCTTGCCAATCATGGAACATACCTTACAGACGGTCACTGGTTCGGAAATGCTGTCATTACCTGACGATTTTTTTGGGTACAATCAAATTGCAGTGACAGAAGATCAGTTCAAGACGACATTCACTATCCCGTGGGGTACGTTTTCCTATGAAAGGATGCCCTTTGGCCTTATCAACGTTGGTGCTACATTTCAACAAGCCATGGATTTGGCATTTGGGGATTTGAAGAACAAAATAATTGTCGTCTATCTTGACAACCTCACCACTTTCTCAAAGAACCGAGATCATTTTTCACATTTAGTGAAAGTGTTTGAAAAATATAGGTATCATAAGATTTCCTTAAGTCCTAAAAATTCCATCTTTGTAGTGACGGAGGGTAAGTTGCTTGGCCACATCGTCTCCAAGGAAGGAACTCGAATTGACCCTAGTTGGGTTGATTCCATCAGAAACCTATCTCTTCCAACAAGCAAAACTAGAGTGCACTCCTTCAGTAAAGTTAATTTCATATGAAGATTTGTACTAGACTTCTCAAAGCTGAAAAATGATATATCCGCTATGATGAAGAAGACGTCCACTTTTAAGTGGACAGATGAAGGTAAGAAGGCATTTGTCAAGATAAAAAAAGCCACCAGCCAAGCACCAGTGCTGGTCCATCCTAAACTTGATAAGGAGTTTATCCTTTATTGTTACGCATCGGAATACCCTTTGTCTGCTATATTAACACAGAAAGTGGATGAAGAAACTGAGTATCCAATTGCTTTCATGAGCAGCAATTTCAAGAACAATGAGTCTCGATATTCTCAGATTGAGAAGAATGCATATGTAGTTGTTAGAGCTGTGAAGAATTTTAGGTTTTATATCTTGAACTCCCACACAACAATATATGTCACCGTGTTGTACCCCAAATTAAAAAAATTTGCTACACTTACGAATTTTGAAGAAATAAGTAAAAGTCTTGTTAAATCTGTCAAAAAGGTCAAAATTTGGGTGTGCATGTCTTGCATGAGGGGTTAAAAACTTGAAATTTCCAAAATCTGACGATCTGGGTCTGCTCAAAGAAACCTAATCTACAAAACCCAGATCTCAGTTTTTCATCCTTACTTTTTAGGGAAATTGCTAGTTTTAGAAACTTTCTAAAAATAGTAACTTTTTTTGGGTTTTCTGGGTTTCTTTCGAAACGGATACTGGCAATACTTTCTAAAAATAGAAAATTTCTAAAACTAGAAAGTTTGTTCACCAAGGGTCAAACTGATTTTGATTGGCTTAAAATACTTCCTCATCAAGCTGGTGCAGTCAGAATCATGAAATGATCAATTTTACCCTAGTCATCAAAAGTCAATCGAGATCAATTAGTTGCCTGGTGTCAAATTCAACGTTCAAGCTCTGAACAAAAGATGGGTTGAAGAACATGCATGAAGAACGAAGGAAGGAGTTGAAATTTGCAAAAAAATTTCAACTTTTTCAAATTTAGAAAGCATTTCGAGAACTTCAAAAATCATCAATGGAGATCAGTTAGCTGCCTTGTGTCAAATTCAACGTTCAAGCTCTGAACAAAAGATGGGTTGAAGAACATGCATGAAGAATGAAGGAAGGAGTTGAAATTTGCAGAAAAATGACTAAGTCTGCCAGCCATGGGCACCCCAGGAGGAGATAGGCGCCCATCTTTTCAGGGCATCAAATGATGGAATTAGGGTTTGCTTCCAGGGAAAGTTGTTCGAATTCTTCCCAACTCCGCAGTGAGTCTAGCAGCGTCGTCCTCAGATCAGCCAGTCACCTGAAATTCGAGATCAAACAGGGAGGTTTCAACCAAAAGGCAGAAGGCAAACCATGAAAATCACTGAAATTTTTCTAAGTCTAGGAACTTTGGGCTCCCCAGGTGCCCAGGGGCACCCAGCCTTCTGGGAGGTCAAACTCAGCAGTTAGGGTTTGCTGATGAACTCAATCTCTTCAGAATCCAGTCAGCTTCGCAATGGATATCTTCATCAAATCGTCAGACTTGTCAGTCTCCAGAAAATTCAAATCAAGCTAGAGGTATGAAGAAGAAGGCTCAAGTTTGAAGATGAAATTCAAAGCAAAAATGGCCAAGTATGGAAGAGTTGGGCGCCCCAGAAGGAGAAAGGCGCCCAAGTTTTTGAGGGCCTGAATGGATGAATTTGCTAGTGAAGCCTCCAGCGCGACTTCCTTCGAGTTGATCAGGCTTTCCAGCGAGACCATCAGTTCATCAATCTGAGTTGCAAGTCAACTAATCCTGAAGGTGGAACAGAAGGAAAATTAAGAGCTAAATGTCAAAAGTCAAAAGCAAAGGAGAAAATATTGAAAAATATTCTAACTCTGGTGAAGTTCGATGCCCAAGCTTTTGATGCCTCAAATTCAACTTTTAGATGAAATCACTCCTAGAAGACCACTCTCAGAATCTTCTCAGCTCCGCGACAAGTCCAGCCGTCAATCCATCCGTGCTCCGGATCGTCATAAATGACAAGATCATCTAAAGGAGAGGAGTTGATGAAGAAACCCGAAAAATGGTTAAGTCTGATGAACATGGGCGCCCCTGTGAAGGATAGGCGCCCAAGGTTTTGAAGCCTAAAATGATGGATTTTGTAATTGCAACCACCAAGATCACCTCGTCAGATTTAGCCAAGCTATCCAACGAAGCAGTCAGCCAGCCAATCTGATCAGTGTAGCCCCTGGAATCGAGGTTTCATCAGATGATCAAAGGGAAATGGAGAAAGTGAAAAACATAAAAAATGGCTAACACTGTAAAGGTTGGGCACCCCAGAAGGAGATGGGCGCCCATGATTTTGGAGCATCAGATGAAGTTTTTAGCCAGAGTTGCCTACAGGATGATCTTCTCAGAATCAGTCAGGCTTCATCATGAAACATTCAACTCATTCATCGGATCAACCTGTGAAATATTCCGAGCCAAATTTTTTCGTTTTTCAAATAACAGATTTCCAATTACAAACAGTGCACCCGTTAAGGTTAGATGGATAAACCAAAACGTGCAGGAAAGCAACTCTAACCTGAATGGCGCCGATGATGGCGAGCATTGGTCAGAGGATCTAAATGAAATTGCTTATGCTGAAACTCTAACCAGAATGGCACCGATGATGGTGAGCATTGGTCAGAGGGTCCTCTACGCTAAGTACAGAAAGGAACTCGACGTCAAGTATGTGCTACCCAATCCAATGCGGAGTGAGGGGCGACCATATGACGGAGTGATTACAGGAAACAAAGCTTGAAATGAAATGCTGAAAACAGGAAAGAGCTCGACACCCAGAATGTGCTTGCTGACCCAAGATGGAAAAGTAGCTACCATAGGGCGGAGACTTAACTATTACAATAACTTCGAAGGAAATAAAGCATTACAACATAGATTTTGGAAAGCTCAATAAATACTGCCAGTACTACTGTCAGTTTACAGAATGAAGAGCATATGCTTGTCAAGAGATTAGAACTAGAAATAATCACCAATTACAATGCAATAATCATTCCCTTGATTTGATTCAAGAGGCCACATCAACTTCCCACAATGAGTCGGAAATATTAATTCTGTTTTCTGTTCTTTTTACAAATCTGTATTATGCTCATAAAACAGCAGCTTAAGAAAACCTTCAAATGCTCACAACTCCCTATCCACTCGCTCAAATGACCTGATTCTTAAACCACAAGACTCCCAACAAAATGGCGCTCAAGATGATATGAAGAAACAGACTCTAAACACTCCAAATAATTAAATGCACAATTCCCAATGCATGAGAAAGTACGGCCCCAGCTGAAGAATTCGATTTGACTTTAAAAATTAAATACACAACAATAAAATCTAAGATTGGAGACAAATATTCGCCCTTCCTTGACACTACTATCAATGCAATACCCAAAACTAACTCTTTTGTATTTTTTGAGTTATGAATATAAACGTGGATCTGCTGTAGCTAATCTGCACTTTTAGAAATACCTCTAATATGCTGAAATCAGATCTAACTAATTACAATGATGATTACAATGCACAAAAACAAAGGCAAACTTACAAATGATTGAATCACTCATAAGCATGCTAAAATCTCCACTAGATGCTATCTTTCAAGCATGAAGTCGAGCCTAGACTAGGAGGCATTCATTCCTCGAAGAATTCCCGCAACCATTTCGGCAGCATAACATTAGCATAGTCCAAAGATGAAGAATGATGCACTAAGACTCCTCTTTATAATCCTTCCGTTGACTTCGCAAAACCCTAAAATCTGTTTTTAGGTCAACACCCATCCTCCTCAATGATGGGCGTACTTTTGCCTTCAAGCTTTTGATTTGATATTTTTAATAAATATCATACTTTAATTAATGCGCTCAACAAGCTTGCTCAGACTTTAGAATAATTAAAATATTCATTAATGAGGCGCCACCCTCAAATGACCACCTTTTTAAAACAACCTTAAGTCATTAACTCTAAGCCAAGGGTCAACGTTAAAATATAATAATTAAAACGTGACTTTTTAATTTAAATGACTTAACTTATTTCTCCGAAAGTGCCCTGAAGCCGATACTGATGAAGTCAACTGATCAATTTGAAGCCGAAAGTCAACCAACCTGAGCTCATCTGGAAAGCTGCCAAAAATAGAATTTACTAAAAATAGTAAATTCCAAAAAGTGCTCCGAATGCCGAGATGATCATACCACTGCGAAGCCCTCTGAAAACCCAGAAGGAATCCGCCATTGAATCCACCATCTCTGAGCAATGACCTCCTCAAAATTAGGAAACCCTAATTTTAACTTCCGACTAGCCTTCGGGTTCCCAAAGAAAGGCTAACGGTCACTAGAAATGTCAGGCTTGAGAAGGGGACATTACAACCTAGAAGTCGGAGATCTAAATCAAACTAGGGTTCAAAATTGAGGAAAAGTTAAAAAACTCAAAAAAAGTGACTACGTCTGGAGAAGCTTGGCGCCTCTAGCCAAGATGGGCGCCCAAGTTACCTTGCCTTAGTCAAAATTTTCAAATTTTCAAATTGCAAGATGAAGAATGAATGACCAAGTTCAATGAACAAGCAGATTTTAGGGTTTTGAAGATAAAAGCAAAGAGAAAGCAAAGTTATCTCAAGCCAAAGGCTTAAGAGGCTTTTATCATTCAATTTTCATCATTCTTTGCAGGTGGCGTCAAAGTTGAAGAGGGGCAGCAGCTTTGAAGTTTTTATTTCAAGATTCAAGAATTCAAGGTTGCTCATTTTCAAGAAGTTCATTAATTTTCAGACCAGCAACATATGACCTTTGTTTTTCATGCTTATTTCCTCCAAAACATCAAATTTTTAAAAAAGGTCAAGATTTTCAATTTTCAGCCATCAGGGTCTTTTCATCTCATCATTTTGAAGATTTTTTGAAGAAATTTCTCAAGTTGCAGCAACTGCTTTTTTCTTGCACGTTAGAAAAATCATTAGAGTTTTCAAATTTTGATCCGGGTCCTCTTGAAACAATCTTCTGAAGAAAACCCATATCACAGCTTTTTTCAAGAAAATTTCAGATTCTAAGGTTTGCTACTTTTTCAATCAACCCTCAGTATTTTTCAAATCTGATCAACTGGGTTCATTCCAAATCTTATTCTGAACAAAACCCAGGTGCCAGCTTTTTTCGTGAAAAATTGAAGAAATTAGGGTTTGCTTCCTTTTCAGTCTACACTCAAAATTTTCAAAAACGAACGATCTAGGTTGTCTTGCAACGAAATTCTGAGCAAAACCCATATCTCAGAAAAATTTCCAAAAAATTTGTCCGTTTGAAGAGGAAAACCCAGCATTCTAAAATAGTAAGTTGCTCAAAACTTGTCTGAACCTAGGTGAGTTTACAGTCATTCTTCAAGGTTTTCAAAATGGAATACACTCCCAATGATTTCAAGACCAAGTCAGCACTATACCATGACTTCATCAAAACAATTGAGACTGACTTGCATCACATCAAGCCGGTGTTCAACCTACATGCTTTGGAGAGCGCTGGTAACATCAAGAATCAGAAACTCTGTGGTATGCCGGACTACTCACAAATGCACGGCTCCGCCAGCCAGTCTGAATTTTGCATCAAGCATTACAATCCGGTGACACGGGAGATTCAATCAGTTGATTGCAGATTGATATGCAGTTTGAAACCTAACATGATCGAGAAATGCTTCTCAATTCCTCCTTGGCTTGAAAGTGTGACTATTTCTAAAGGAAAATGTGAAAGGACATGGGAGATGCACAAGGACAAGTACAGTAAGAAGATTGCACAAAAGTGGATGAAGGAAAAACATAAGACTCTGCCAAAGAACATCGAGCGAGAAGAGTTCAAAGATGAAATTGCTATCATGATCACCTTGCTCAACAAGGTCACTGGACAAGAAGATGCTACAAAATTTCAACCCTAGATGTTCTACGTTATACCTCACATCATGAAGAAGACTGAGTTCTATGATTGGGCGACCTTGATCGGTGACAGCCTCCATCAGCAAATAACAGAATACTTCTAGATTCATGAATTCCATATGGTTTCCTACCTAGTCTACCTAGTGGCCTATCAAGGTCAATTCAGAGGGTTGAACACCGAAGGGTCTCTAAGCGTACAACATATCTACAACTGCTACCCTTAGCTGGAGTTCACATCATTACAAGAGGGTAAGCGAGGCTTTCCTGATGCACACAGTGCAAGACTTGGATAATGAGTTGCATGTCCGTGTCTCATCCACCGCTAGGGCAGCAATAGTAGAGTGGACAGATTGGTTTATACAGTTTCCTACTTTCACCTACCTCAGAGTCTATGGCTTCTTTGGTGCTCCACTCATGTTGCCAAGGTACCCATTAGATGAAGTTGTTTTCATGGAATTCTTAAGGCAAGCACATGATGTCCACACAATCTTGAGGAATAGAAGAAACCCGCCCTCAGTTTTCCATTGGGGTTGGGAATCTATACATGCAGATCAGCAGCAGATGCTAAAACCATGAGAGATGAGTTAGATAAACTTGGTCTCAAGCCTTACAATGAGAGATGATCATATGACCCTCATGGCATCTTCGCTGCCCGACTTGAGAAGAACTATGCTCATTTGCCCGCTCTTGAAGATTTTTGGGCTAACTGCATAGATGAGTTCGAGGTGCGGAGACGTAGTTACAGCAGGCTCACTCTTCAGCAGATGAAAGACTGCCTATCAAAGGATATCGAAGGGTTATCAGATGATGATGAGGATGTGCTTCTCCCAATGTATGCTCCGAAGCGAATTGAAGAGTAGCCTCTTCCACAGGTCAATTGGGCTAACAAAGAGTCCCTCTCAGTTGAAGAAAGGACAAGACAAGTCCTCGAGCACAGCAAGGTTTTCCTAGTCCTCAAGAGGAAGAAGTCCATCCCAGCAACAGAGCCACCAAGGATTCAGTCATAACTTCCCTCCTCTTCTGGAGCACAATCAAAAGGGAAAGGTGTAAGTCAATCTCAAGAAGGTGTGAAGGGCAGCAGATCAACTAAAAATGTAAGAAGGTTAGACTTCTTAGGGATAGTCATACAAGAGCAGCCAACAGTTGAAGCAAAAGCTCCTCCAGAAGAGCCCATACCTCAGAAGGAAACAAAAGAAGTGCCCTTAACACATGATTCTATACCATTTACGGGGTCTTCACCAATCCACGTCGATCTAGTTATTGAAGAAGATGAAGAAGTTGCAATTGTACCTCCCAAGGAAGTTAGTAAAGATACTACCGTGTCTTGGCTTGAGAGCTCCTTGGGAAGGGTACGAAGACCTTCATATCAGGTGAATTTTGATGACCTTGACAACATCTATCAAGAAGCGCCTAAGAAAGCAAAGAGACAAATCCACTTTGAGAGAAATCCTGATGATGAAATGATCATGGAAACTACTACACCTATTGAAGATAGAAACAAAGATGAAATGGATCTAGATGACTTCGTGATGGTGAAGGAAAATCTTGGCAAAAGCACCAAACATGCAGAAGTTAGTATGGTCAGAGTTGTATCTGAAAGCCTTCAAGAAAGAGTGATTAAAGATGGAGAAGACAAGGCAGCCCTCAAGGCTGAAGTTCAGCAGCTCAAGCTTTACATTTCTAACCTTGTCCATGGCTCTTCACAGGCTACTCAGTTGCTGCCCCAACTTTTAGAGACACCAGCTGATCATCATCAGTTAAGACAACTGGTAATATGTGGGAAACAAACTCAGGAATGGATTGAGAATTTCATCGTCAGAGAGAAGGAAATCTTGGCACGAATATTTCAGCTGAGAGATGATGCTCATAAGCTATGTCAAGAAATTCAAGGATTTGAATAGTCAATGGCAGAGGTAAAACCAAGGCATGAAATCATCATTGCAG
Source organism: Sequoia sempervirens (assembly GCA_007258455.2). Lineage (NCBI taxonomy): Eukaryota > Viridiplantae > Streptophyta > Pinopsida > Cupressales > Cupressaceae > Sequoia > Sequoia sempervirens. The sequence continues at coordinate 49,956 of VDFB02301746.1, read as the reverse complement.
ATTTGAATACAACCTATGGTTTAGTGGTTTCAATAGAACACAAGAAGCAAATCCTTGCATGGAGAGAGCGTCACATCTTCGAGGTGAAAACCTATGAAAGGATAGCAGAGGAGTTCATTGCATACAGGAAAAGGGTAGTTGAAGCTTTTTTGTTCATAAATGAGTTTATCACAAAGGTTCCTACTCGATGTCATCATGATGATGGTTCCTATGTCAGACTGGATGAAGTGCAAGCCCAGTTTCAGAATGTTGTTTGCAGCAGTGATGGCGGCCTAAGTCAAATTTCCATGATGTTAGCAAAGTTCGAGAAAGCGGCCAATGAAGTTGAAGATTTCCTGAGATCGATTGCAAATGGAGAGGATATCTTAGAAAAGCGAAACTTTACTATTGATAGTATTGATGCCCCAGACAGAGACACAGTCTCCAACTTTTTAGTGGGTACGATCGAGATTTAAAGCAGCTTTCTTCTAGAAGCTTTCTTTCCGCTTTTTTTCTATTCTTGGAACAATTCCTATCTATTCTTTGAAGAAGAGAAAGAAGAATAAATGTAATAGTTGACACTTTCAGCTTTTCCTGCTTTATCTTCTTTTAGTTTTAGAAATAAAGCTTGCTTGTTGAGCAAGTCTTAGTTGTAAAAGCAAGGAGATTTTAGGGTTCCCTGCTCCTTTGCTTAGGCTATAAATAAGAGCAACCCTGCTCATTTATTTTCAACCATGCTAGTGATAACAAAACGCTGAGCCTATTCGTGCCTTCTATTTGTTATTCAGTGTTGTTCAATTGTACTTATGATAGCAAATTGTTGAGTCTCTTTTAGCCAGCAAGTTTTTGTTGTTGTAGTTGTTGTTTACTTTGTGTAAGAACAAGTTTGCAAGTCTCTTTTAGCTGCAAATTCTTGTTCCGTACATGTGTTTCGTGTCATTTTTGTTCTAGAAATTTGAGAAATAAAGTCTTGAGCCTCTTTTGCCTTGATATAATCTCTCAGATTTTTGTTTATTGTGTTATACTTATATGATCTTTAGTTTCAGCTCGCATTGACAGTAAGATGATGTACGTTGGAAGGAGAAATTATCTAAGTAATTTGTCAAAGATTCAATCTTTGTTCATTTCTAATTCTCTTGCTCTACGTTTTACTTGAGATATTAGAAACGTCATTAGCGTAGGTTAGTTGTAGTTGAAGCTCTAAATCAAAAAATCTCAGCTACAGCGCTTGAGTTTTATAAACCTTGTGCTCTTAGCTGATCAAAAAGATAGGCAACTTAGTTTTAGTTTACTTTCTTAAACACCATCAGCAAGAGGGAGCTTCCCCGCCTAATTTGAAGAGCGGTTTTACTGTGCATAGCGTTCCGTTTCAAATTCGCATTCCAGAGGTGCGAATTTAAACGCCAACACACTAATCCAGCAGTTAAAAGTGTGTTAACTCAACAGGAGATGAGAACAAAGAGAGGTAACTGGATTGCAAAGGTTCAATACCACATGTTTTACATTGCTCCCTTAGATTAGTAACCCTAGTGATGTAGTCTTGGATGTTGTCAAAGTTCTTAGGATCAAGGCTCATTAGCTCATTATCAAGTTGATAGCCTCTGACTTCATCTGTAGAACCATATAATGTTTTTAACTTGTTCCAAGCCTCATGAAAATTCTTGCATGATTCAATTTCGAACAACAAATCTTGAGAAACTAGTTTACGAAGACATCCAAGAGCTTTGATATGCTCAATCACCCATTTAATCTTTTTCCTATCATTAGTAGGTTTAGGTACCTTACTCTCAACATATAGAGAGTGACCATCATTCATTAGTATACTCCATGGATGTTGATGGCATGTTGAATAGTTGTACGATGTCAGCAAAGGAACCTTAGAATGATCCATGAAGAAAGGAAGAGAGCACTAGCAAATAAATCAAGACAATGCACCAAGAGACCCCCCCAACCAATCAATCAATAATCCCCCAATAGCAAGATATGAGGCTGACCCTTTATGCTTAGTGCAATTACAAATGCCACTTGCTAACAACAATGAAGTGAACTCGACCTTAGTGCATGCAAAATGCCAAATTTGGCCACAAGCTCAAAGCAAAAATTTTATGCAAGATGAGATAAACCTAATCGCACCACTACAAAGTACACAAAAAAATATGCACTTTCAAAAAAAAAATACGCTCAAAAATGTTACTGAATGAGTGAGAACAAAGCCTCAGAAATTCTGATAATGAGAAAGACTAGGCAACAGCTTTGAAAATCTGCAATTTTGGAAAACACCAAGCACCAAAATCAAAAACCAACTGCACCACTGAGTAGAGGACGAAATTCTACCCCAAATCAAAAAAAAATTGCGCTAAAAAAGGAGTCTTTATGACCAAGTTATGAGCCTCTGAACTTTGCCTCCAAAACGAAAAACTGCCAACAAAGAGGGGGTCCAAAAAGAGCTACCTACTAACGGCCATTACATCATCAAATTTAAAACAGTGAATTCTAACCATCGTCTAGACGTCAAATTTAACACAATGTCAAAAATCGGTCATTTGGCTGTCAAATTTAACAAAATGTTTTATGACAGTCATTTGGTCGTCAAATTTAAGATAGTCGTGCGAAAAAAGCTGAATTTTTTTCTTGCACAAAAATATTAAGTATTATATATGAAAATGGGGGTTTTGGGGCCTTTTGGACTCAAACGTGAGGTCCGTTTCGCCCCAATACACACCTTGCAAAATCTCAAGCTCAAATCACCATCAGATCTGAGAAGGGGTTTTGTAACTATGAAGCTCTGATACCATGTAAGAGTTGAGATATAACTCATACAACATGTTAGAGTCACTCAAGGACTCGAGCATCCAAGATCATATGCAAAAACCAACAACCTGAAATATTCCGAGCCAAATTTTTTCGATTTTTTTACAATTTCAAATTACAAACACCCGTTAAGGTTAGATGATAAACCAAAACGTACTGAAGCAACTCTAACCAGTATGTACACCAAGATCCCGATGTGGGCAAGGTGTGAGCATTGGTCAGAGGATCTGAATCAAACTGCTTATGCAAAAAGCAACTCTAACCAAGAATGGCGCCGATGATGGCGAGCATATGGTCAAAGGATCTTCTACTCTAAATACTGAAAGGGAACTCAACGCCAAGTATGTGCTACCCAATCCAATGCGGAGTGAGGGGCGACCATATGACGGAGTGATTACAATAACAATGCTTGAAAGAGAAATGCTGAAAGTTGAAAACACTCAACACCCAGAATGTGCTTGCTAACCCAGAATGGGAGAGTAGCTACCATAGGGCGGAGATTTATCTATTACAACAAGAACTGAAGGAAGAATAAGTATTACAATAATGATGAGCAATAATAAGAACAACTGGTCAGTACTACTGCCAGCTTACAAAGATGTCATTGCCTGCAATATCAAGAGTTAAGATGCTCTTTCAAATGATGCATTCAACAAGGAAGCTTCTGCAAAGTATACAATGAAATCTCAACACCAACCAGATAAGGAAGATGCAGATTTCTTAAACTGTCATACAAATCTGCACTTTTTGTCATAAACCAGCAACCTATGAATTTACTCATATGCTCATAACTCTCTCATTTCTCACCCAAATGATCTCAAATCTGATGCAATAGACCCTCAAAATGATGGCGCCTAACTTAGTAATAAGAAATGGCATCTAAAAATGGTTATTAATTATTGACATGAATCCCAATGCACTCTAGAAAGTTCGGCCTTCAAGGAATGACGGATTTGCATTATAAAATCATAAGCTTCGTATTAAAATCTGCAAATATTCATGAAGGGGCGCCCTTACCAATAAGATGCAATGACACAATACCCAGAACGAGAGTATTTTTGTTTTCTGATTTACAAATGAAAACACGGATCTGCTGTAGCTTAAAATGCAAAATGCTGAAACCCACTAATATGCAAAACAGATCTAATAATGCACAAGCTGAAACAATGCTCAAAACTACATGCAAACTCACAAATCTATCTTAAATCACCACTAGTCGCTGTCTTTCAAGCGAGAAGCAATGCCCAAGCTAGGAGGCCTTCATTCCTCGAAGCAATCCCAAAGCCAATCCGGCAGCATAACATTCCTGTAGATAAAAGATCCCAAATGATGATCAAAGCCTTCCTTTTATAACTTTCTCGTTGACTTCTCAAAACCCTAATCTCCTCTTCAAGGCAAAAACCCTAATCTCTTTCAAGGATGGCGTCCATTTCCTTCAAGCTCAATATTGACTTTATAATTAAAATCAATACTTTAATAATTGCATCCCCTTTATAGCTTGTTTTGACTTTGGATAAAATGTAAAATATAAAATAATCTTTAATGAGGCGCCACCCTCAAAAAGCCCACTTTTCAAAACAACATAAAGTCAATAGACTAGGCCAAGGGGTCAATGTCCGAATATAATATTAAAACTTGACTTTTTAATTAATTATATCAACTTATCTCTCCAATTGTGCCCTGAAGCCAATAATAACCAAGTCAACTGATCAAACTGACATAGGAAGTCAACCATGTTGGACCCAACTGCTAAACTGCCAAAAATAGAATTTACTAAAAATAGTAAATTCCGGGAAATGCTCAGAATGCCGAGATGAACACACCACTGCGAAGCTCTCTGAAAACCCAGAAAGGATCCGCCATTGAATCCATCATCTCTGAGCAATAACCTCCTCAAAAATAGGAAACCCTAATTTATCTTCCGACTAGCCTTCGGGTTCCCAAAGAAAAGGCCAACGGTCACTGGAAAGATCAGGTTTGAGAAGGGGACATTACACAACCTTCCACAAGAGGGAAAAGCAAGAACATGAAATTACAACAATGGATGCAAGATGTGGCCAATATGCAATACTCAAGATTGCAATGATGTATTGGACTTACACAATTAAATTGAGATTGATGATATGTACATATGAAGACTTGCTTATATAGGCAAGGGTGATGATGCGCCTACATTAAATGACTGTCATAATTAAATGACGAGTCAAAATTAAATAACCTAGGACACAAGCATCAAATAAAAGCCAACTAAATAAGATAAGTGACAACTAATACTTAACTAGAAAGGTTCCCCCCTAATTAATGCTAACTAGAAAGATACCCTCCTAGAACCTAAGTGGACTTAACAATGTAAATAGGACCTAGATAAGACTACATAGGAAAAATACCTATTTACACCAACAACGCAACCCCTTACACTAGTAGTGACTTAGACTTGAGCTCTGATTTTGATACAGACCTACCAGTTGCATCTGCTGATTAGGGACAGACTTATATTTTCAATGTTTTTGTCAATGTTATGAATATTTGAAATTTCTCTATATTTTTTCATAGCCATCCACTAAAAATGGCCCAAAACTACCCCCCGTACTCGAAACACGTCCCACAATACCCTACCATCCCCATCCCCAAACTTGGAGCATAGCTTATAATGTAATATGTAAGAGTTAGTTAATTTTGAGTTAAGAGGGTAATCTAGGCATGGTCATGCAGTAAGAATACATTCTTATGATGACTAGAATATATCTATATATCTATTAAAGGAATATAGAATCAGCAGACTTTCATTGGTACATCTAACTTTGCAATTACTTCTATTATTTCCAGCTCAAATTAGATGTTCATATATAACCCTCAGCTATTATGAATCCTACTAGCTGCTAGGATTGAAAGTAACTAATCACATGCAATTAACAGTATGATATTAATATTACTCTCATGGTCCTACACCTATACTGCTCCAAAAGGTTGACATGGTATCATGCCAATTATTCTTTCTTGGATAAATCTTCATCTTTGCGATTAAATCTGCAATTTCGCATTTTCCAAAATTTAAAAAGAAACCCTTGTGTTTGTTCTCATTTTATCATCTTTTTGATTATTAGATATATGCTTACCATCTGGACTTGCTAATGGAGGCACTCCTTGTCCCCCAGCACCAACTCGAAGAATTATTGTAATTGCTGGGTTGATGAATGCATGCTGACTTTTCTTAATCTGCACAGAATCAAATTAGGAAACATAAAGCTCAGTAAAGCTTCACAACAAACTAACAAATACAAATTTCACCTAAATTTTAAAGAAATGTGATAAAGTAAAATGTAAACCAATAAAAGCAATGCATATGAATAACTATACCTCTTCAATATCTTCAAACGGCAAAACCACCTTGATTTGTGATACCCAAAGAGGCAACAGTATAAGTACTTCACAAATATTTTACAACTATAAATATAACATATAGTATAAGTATTCTAAAGGAAACAATGTAACATATAGTGATCAAAGGGTCTACAACACATCTAATAAAAGCTATGATTACTGTAAACTCTATCACACATCATCCATTAATGACATCGTAAAAATACAATAACCATATATACCAAAACTACATGTTTCCATGTACATATTTCCATAACACTATTTATAGTTTGAAACATAATCTTATTAGTCCATAATCCTAAGCTATGTCACAAGGTTCACATTCATGTTTGACAAAGATAAAATTTGCCACAAAAAATCATTATTAAATTCGACTAATAAAATACTATTACATTAAATTTAAATACATTATAATAAATTTAAAATTATTAAAATATACAAAAAATTGAATAAAAAATACGTTAAATTTTATAGATTAAATTAATTTATAATTAATAATTAAAAATCTAAATTAAATATTTTAAAATATCAAATTTTAATATGTAATGAGCCTTGCTCAAACTGACCTTAAACTCTTCAAATTGCAGCCTTGTAATTTTTTCAAACAGTTTGTATGCAACATTCAATGTTGCTGGTATGTAGTTTCAGAGTGTTGTTTGATGCAAGAATGAATGCCAAAATGATTTTGGAAGCTTAAATAATCTTCTACAACTACTATGCAAGCTTCTAAATGAAATACAATGCTCTTTTGTAATTTAAAATGCATTCAAATGAGGAATTAAGTGAATAAAATGCATCTACAGCCAAGAGACATTTTGTCAAACACTTGGCATGCAAACTCTAAAGCTGATTACAATGATATTTGATTGCAAAATAACAAATATTATTTGAACAACTACTTATTACTCCTTGATTGCAAATGTCTTTCCAATACAATGCTGATTTCAAATAGCCAAGACTCTTGGCAAATTACACAGACATAAAATATGATAGTGGCTGATATGAATGCACACCTACAGCTGCAAACTAACACTTCCTATATGCAACACTAACATGAAATTGTGATTGAAGAACCTGGTGGAAAGATTGGGCCAAAGATGAAGGCTGAAGAAGAAACCGAATTCCAAGCAAAATGACCTCTCTCCAAGCCAATTCAACCTCCTCAAGCAAATTGCCCCTGTTCTGATCTGATCTTCAAAATAAAAATAATCTTCAATCATTCCAACCTCCTACTCCAAATAGAGTCGCCATGGTCCAAGGATGAGAGTGCACCAAGCCAAGAGAATAATCGATGCAAATTGGAGCTCCCACAAACAAAATCGTCCCTCTTAATGGTGTCCTTCCTTGACTGACAATTTCTGATCAGAATTCTTCAGATTAATATTTGTCCTTCAAGAGGTGCAAAATGAGAAGAATGATTATGCAAAATATTCTTCAATGTTCCACCAAATTGACCTATACCAAAATTGGCCTTTGGCCACAAATTTTGCACAATTGAGAAGTCTGAAATAACCTCTCCAATGGCTGCAACCCTTCAGAAGATATTTCACTTCCTCAATTATGCTATCTATGGGAGTTATCATTCCCAAAGACAATAGACTGCAGAAACCTTAGCTCCACAATACACATCAACAATAGACATCAAATGCTGGATGATAGCAATCAGCTCCTCATGACTTATTTATTCTTTTTTCCCCAAGGGTCGACCTTCTTCTAGAACTTTCTCAAGTCAACTTCTAGAAAAAATATTATAATATTATTTTATAATTTACATTTGCACTTTATAAATAAATAATTACTCATAACATAAAGTGCAAACATAACATCACCTTATAACATGAGGTTTCTAAAAATAGAAACATATCAAGAAATCATTAGAACACCTCCATATGTAGACTGAATCACAAAAGAAGCCAACTGCCAACAAGGTAACTGTCGAGAAAACCCTCTAAACATGCCATATTAGCCTACGAGGTTCACCGATAGGCTAATCATGCCGATGAGTCAATGTCTAACTAGAAGGGGACATTACATAATATAAAAAAGATAAAAAAACAAAATGCAAACAATTGATACATTTTTAGTATATTAAATTTTATTAAAAAAAAAACAAAAACAAAACCTAAGGCTAAAATTAAAAACAAATAAGTTATGATTTAAGAATCTCAACATCTCATCCTGCAACCACCTGAAATGCAGACCTCAATGTGCAGCCAAGTGGTGGGACAACCTCCCACAGTACTCGCACTAAGCAAGACACTAATAAAGATTCCTCCTAACCCTTTTAATCTCTTCCAATTACAAGTTCCAAACTGCAAGAGCACTCGACAAGTTGACAATCAATGCTAGTCTACAATGCAAGAAACTACCAATAACACTTAACACAAAGAGCTAACAAGTTGAAAGGAGCCTCAAAAACATATGTTACATTATTTCTTTTACAATTTTGAAATCAGTATAAACCATCAACTTTTAGATTGAAAAGGAAATCCCTCAAATCCCTTTTCAGTGATTTCATAGAGAGGTTGCATTGGAGCTTGATATTGTTGAATGAGTGTTTGTTTTGGCTCCTACATACTAGCTTGATGATGAATTTGAGGAGGATTCAGTATTGAAGTGGCTGCAATTGTTCTTCCTAGTTTGGGCAACATTGTGTGGGGTTATTGTTGCTAATTGATGGTTGCACTAATCATCTTTGGAGGGTCATTTACTAGTGAAGCATTATAGCTATTGTTGCTGACTGGAACAATGGTTATTGAGGAAGATTAGAGTGCCAAATCAAACCTTCCAACATTGCCATAACAATCCATAGTTCAAGCATTCTTTGGAGGGGAAATTAAGCAGTTGAAGTGACCTATCAGCCAACTACGAGTGACCATTTGCAACGCCCAAATTGGGTTGTATTACCTCAAAACTTGCAGACTGATCCAGGACACACTATCTCCATATCTGGCCACCTATGCTACCATTGGCTGCATATCTTAAGAATATATAGATTTTTCAATTTTTATATAGTTGTCAAATTGTGCATAATTGTGAAATTCATTGGGTACTCGCAAAACTTACGAGTACTTCTGAGCTAGCAAGCCCGGCAAGCTTTTCCCTTAACTGCAGACCTCAAGTAAGCTTTTCCATCATATTCCCATTTGGGGTTGAACTCTTTGACAGTGTGTGTTTTTCTATGACCAATCTGATTGGTCCACATGGCAGTCCTGAACTTTTCTAACACAAACTTTTTTATCTCATTGATAGTGTTAGGACACATTCATGTAGTTTAATATCCCACTTGCTCAACCACTTCTTGTTCTGCTTCATCCAAGTCTTTTTCCTACATTTTAATTCCTCCTCAACAACCAACTTGGGCCAGTGATATTTATCCATGCTCTCAACCTTTTTTAAATAGCTTAGCAAACAAATTATTGCTGATGCTTCCTCTGGAAACATACCCCCAAATGAAATTGATTTGCTTCCATTGGGCCAATTTTCTAAAGTGGACCTCGCAATCCTTCCTGTCAAATCGTTCAATTAGCCTTTTGCTAAATTCATCATAAGTCTTGCTGAGGCTATGAACTTGAGTAACCAACCCATAATACCACTAATTGTCTGCAATTCCATCAACGTATAGTGTAGCAAACATTATGGCTTCTTCAAACATTGGCCTGAGTTATAGATAAGCATTTAGCTTTGAATCCAAGCTCATGTTGTACTCTTGCTAGAACCATCAAAGTTGGGAAGAGTTAATTTCCCTAGAGAATATTGCAACTCTCTATTGTGTTAGTTCATGTCATGTCCCTCTTTTGGTTCATTCCAACATTCTTGGAAAGTTCCAAAAACATGGAAAGTGCCAACTTTATCAAAAAGGAATTCTGACAATGGCAAGTGAGTTCAGGAGATCAAGAAGAGTCAAAAAGTAATTTCCTAATGCAATTTCAACATTTTGAGAGCACTAGACACTTCTTGGAGAAGTTCACGACTTTTGGAAAGAACCAATTTTAATTAAGTTCGATATTCTAAGAACTTAAGGTTATTTTGGCGTGATCAAAATTCATAGTTGGATCATTTAATATTTTTTGTAACTTCAAGTGGATATGAAAAAAATAATTAAATAGTTAAATTTTAAGTTGTCAAAAAAATAAAAAAATTAACAGACAACATATGTTAATAATTTAAAAGGGGTCTAAAGTCACTTTTTGGAGGGAAAAATATTATGTTACTGGGTTCTTCCCGCAGGTACCCCGTGCCTGCTCCCAAATGGCATGGGTCTAGAAGCAGCGACAAGAGTGCCCTAGGTTTGCTGTTGGTACATGTGTTGCATACCCAAAAGGAACCCAAAGCAGCTAGGGTGCTCCTACAAGCAACAACACATCGCAAGCACCCAAAATGAAACAAAAGAACACTTTTTTAAAGCTAAAAAATGACAAGAAAACCCTAAAACAGCCCCTAAACCTAAATTTCACCTTTATGAAACTTCATTTTTCTTCATTTTTGCATTTTGAAAGATAGCTGATTTTTTCGAAGGAAATCGATCAAAAACTACCAAAGGGGTGAAGATAACTTGCACAAAGGAGATATAATTATCTAAGGTAAGCATTTTCAATAATTATTTAGTTTTTTAACAAACAAACAAAAAATCAAGTTTTTGATGAATTTTTTCAAGTTTTTTTTTTCATATTTTTAGAAAAAAAAAAAAAGAAACAAGTTTCAATATTTGTTATAATGATTTTTGGTGCTCGTTTTGAACTTTCATTAGTTTAGACATATTGTACAGTTCCATTCATTTATTTATTTACAATTTTATAATTTCTTATAACAGCACAATCAAATTGTAATCTATTTCGAACAGCTACTAGTTCAAGTTCAATGGGTATTGATACAAACTGAAAATTTAAAATTGATCAAGCAGATCCTTTATGGAATTATGCTTGAACAATTTCCAAGAGATGGGGCATTCATTTGGAATTATGGTGAGTGCGGAGTCCAATTTAATAGCTCGTATAGTCAAGTGAAAGCTCACTTATTGGTACAAACTAGGAAAGGGATTAGAATATGTGAAGGGCAAACTAGGAAGGGATTGCCAAAAGAAAAAATTATGGCATTCATTAAAGAACAAGAAGAAGTTGACGTTGTAGACAAAAATTAAGATCTCATCCTTTAGAAAAGAGGCCCATTGGATAAGGCATTTCAAAATGAAGCAAGAGACATTGTAGAGGAAAACAAATTACGTTGCATTTATGTAAATGGTCTTCCTTTCAACTTGGTGAGATCACCATATTGGTGGGAAATGGTGACAACAATCAATAGTGCACCTTTTGGTTTCACAAATCATGGGTATGAAAAGGTGTGAACCACCTTATTGGCAAGAGAAAAAAAATTATAGAGACATCACTTAAACCAATTAGCGATTCTTGGATTGAACCAAGAGTGCCTATTGTATTTTATGGATGGAAAGATTGCAAAAACCGACCTTTAATAAATAGTATTGTAGTGTCCCCATTGAGTTCATAGAGATGGTGGGTCTTGAAAATGTTGTCCAAGTCATTACGGACAATGCAAAAAGTTGCAGGGCTGCACATGCTTTAGTTGAGGAAAGGTATGAACACATTTTTTGGACACCATGCTGTAATGTCCCCTTCTCGAGCATGATTTTTCCAGTTGACTATTGGCCTATTCCGGAGACCCGTAGGTTACTCGGAAGGTGAAATTAGGGTTTCGTGTCTTGGAGGTGGCTATTGCTCGTGGTTGGTTGATTGAATGGCGGATTCTTTCTGGGTTTTCAGAGAGCTTCGCAGTGGTGTGTTTTTCTTGGCATTCCGAGCACCTTCAGGAATTTACTATTTTTAGTAAATTCTATATTTAGCAGTGGTCCAGTCAGCATCAACTCAGTCAACTTTCCTCTTCTGGCAGTTTATTGGGTAATTCTCATTTTTTGGCTTAAGGGGTTCATTTTGGAGAAATAAGTTATTTTGAGTCAATGTTTTATTTTATAAAATATCCCTTGGCCTAGTGATATAACTTAAAAGTTGTTTTAAAGAAGGGGACATTGAGGGGTATTTTCTCATGAAGGAAATATTTTTATATTTCTAAAGTTTATTATTGCTCAAGGGAAAATGGACGCCTACTTGGAGGAGTTTATATTTTATTTAATAAAGTGATTTTTATCTCTAAAAGAAGGTACGCCATTTTGAAGAAGAAGTCTTGGTCAAAGTTAAACCTAAAATCAACTTGGAATTAGGGTGCACTTCTAGAAGCCTCCGGAATCTTCTCTTCAGTCTATAAAAGGAGGTTCCCTCTCTTCATTTGGATCATCTTATGTCTAAAGTATTGTTATGCTGCCGGAATGGTGCTGGGACTGCTTCGAGGAATGAATGCCTCCTAGCCATGGCTCAACTTCATGCTTGAGAGATAGCATCTAGTGGAGAATTTAGTATGCTTGTGAGAGAATTTGTAGTGAGGTTTGCTTTGTTGCATTGTTTTGCTTGTAGTTGTGTTTTATGCATTTTATATCAGATTCTGGAGTTGCTGTTTCTGTGTAGCTGAAAGTTATTTTTACTCATATATTAGAAAACAAATTTATTCTCCTTCTGGGTATTGATCCATTGGTTTTCCTTGATAGGGGCGCCTACTCTTGTTAAGTTTCAGATTTTTTAACAGAGAATTGAATTTTATTAAGGAAAATCGCCCTTCCTTGAGGGTCGTACCATTTGGTACCTTCTTGGAATTTGTGCAAAATGATTGAAGGGTTTTTGGTGGGTTTTCAGTGTTTAAGCTTGGTCGCCTTCATCATTAGGGTATATTGCTTTTAGTTTCACATCAATAGGATGAGTTGTGAGAGAGATATGATCATTTTAGTGTGGTGTTAGGTTGCTGGTTTACATTTTAAAGTGCAGATCTGTCTAAATCAGAATCATCAGTTTGGTCTTTGAGTGAAGTATTTGGTCTTGGCATTCTTGTTAAGCAAGGAGAATCCTCTTATTTGATGCAACGCTAAATTGTTCTAATCCTATGCTCTTGGCAGGCGATTTCTCTTCATATTGTAAGTTGAACAGTAGTACTGTCAGCATTTCTCTAATCTTGCTTATCATGTTTTGTAATGACTACTTTACATTCTAAAGTTGCATTGTATTTCTTTATATCTCCGCCATATGGTCGCCTCATTTCCGTATTGGATTGGGTAGCACATACTTGGTGTTGAGTTTGCTTTCAACATTTGTAGTGGTAGAGATCCTCTGACCATATGATCGTCCATCTTGGACACATTCTTGGTTAGAGTTACCTTTCAGCACGCTTTGAGATCCTCTGACCATATGTTCGTCCATCTTGGACACATTCTTGGTTAGAGTTACCTTCAGTTGCAATTTGTTATAATGCACTGACGATCCTCTTGCCATATGACAGTGTAATGTCCCCTTTTCAAACCTGACATTTCCAGTGACCGTTGGCCTTTCTTTGGGAACCCGAAGGCTAGTCGGAAGTTAAATTAGGGTTTCCTATTTTTGAGGGGGTCATTGCTCAGAGATGATGGATTCAATGGCGGATTCTTTCTGGGTTTTCAGAGAGCTTCGCAGGGGTATGTTCATCTCGGCATTCAGAGCATTTTCTGGAATTTACTATTTTTAGTAAATTCTATTTTTGGCAGTAAACAGGATGGTATCAGGCAGTTGACTTTTCCCTTCAGTTGACTCAAGTGGCGTATTTAGTTTCGGGCTTCAGAATGCAGTTTTGGGAAGTCGAGCTCATTTCACTTAAAAATAACATTATAATTAAAATGTTATTTTATCACCTTGGCCTAGTCGAATGACTTAATGTTATTTTAAAAGGTGGACTCAAAGGGTGGCGCCTTCATTAAGGTTATATTTAATATTTGATGAATTCTCCAAAGTCAAAGCAAATTAATTTGGGCGCATTTATCAAGGTGATGATTTAATTAAAATATGATTATTGAGCTAAAGGTGAAAAGGACGCCATATTGAAGGAAAAGTTAGGGTTTGAACTTTAAGTTGGATTTTAGGGTTTCGTGAAGTCAAACGAAACTTATAAAAAGGAGTCTTGTGCATCATTTCTGGATCTTTTGTCGACTATACTGTTATGCTGCCGGATTGGCTCTGGGACTGCTTCGAGGAATGAAGGCCTCCTAGCTTGGGCATCACTTCGTGTTTGCAAGACAACATCTAGTGGTGAATCATTGTACTGTGAGTTGCATTTAGTTTGTGCTTTGTTCTCAGCTCATTGCATAGTTAGATTCGAATTGGCATTTAGTAGTTTCAGCACTTTGCATTGTTTCTAGACAGCAGATTGCATGTTTCATTCATAAATCATAAAATACCAAAAATATCGTTTTGGGTATTAACCCATTGGCATTGTTAGACCTAGGCGCCCGTATTCTCATATTTGCAGATTTTTTAGTGTTGTCTTTTATTTTATAGAGCAGATCGCCCTCTTTCCTTGAGCCGTACCTTTCAGCTGTGTCTTGAAATCTGTGCAAATTAAATGAAAGGTTTTCGATCTGTTTTCATGGTTTCATCTTAGGCGTCTCCTTTGTTAATGTCTTTTGCATTCGATTTCATGTTAATCCGAGGAGTTTTGTGAGGGTTATGTTCAATTGAGTGATTTTAAAGCTGCTGGTTATTCATACAAAAAAACAGATTTGTAACAAAATCAGATTTAGAAGTTGATCTTTGAAAGTTGTATTGGTTGGCACTTCCTTTCAAGATAAGTTCTTTATGATGTAACGCTAAGCCTTCAATGTTCTAAGTTATTGGCAGACAAATGATTCTTATTCTTGTAAACTGACAGTAGTACTGGCAGTCTCTTTCATTGTTGCTCAATTCTGATTTGTAACGCTTCTTTCATTCAAGTTGTTGTAATAGATCTATCTCCGCCCTATGGTAGCTACTTCCCATTCTGGGTGAGCAAGCACATTCTGGGTGTCGAGTAGTTTCATCTTTCAGCATTATCTCTTTCAAGCATTTGTTGTTGTAATCACTCCGTCATATGGTCGCCCCTCACTCCGCATTGGATTGGGTAGCACATACTTGACGTTGAGTTCTTTTCTGCATTTAGAATAGAAGACCCTCTGACCAATGCTCGCCATCATCGGCGCCATACTGGTTAGAGTTACAGCATAAGCAGTTTATTTTAGATCCTCTGACCAATGCTCGCCATCATCGGCGCCATTCTGGTTAGAGTTACTTTCTTGCACGTTTTGGTTTTCTCCTCTAACCTTAACGGGTGCACTGCTTTGTAATCGGTTAATTGAAAAAACGAGAAAATTGGCTCGGAATATTTCAGACAGCCTCTCTCTTGTTGAGATTGAGTGCGCATACTTGGCAACGAGTTATTTGTAACTACTGGTTTGATTGAACTCACGCTAACGGATTCTTGTTGTTGAGTTGTAAAATTGAAAGCTATGTACCATGAGGGTGAGGAGATCCAAATGCTTGATTGAACTCACCCTAACGGATTCTTGTTGTGAGGGTGATGCAAGCAATTGGCACTCAAAAAGAATAGGTGAAAGCTATGTACCATGAGGGTGAGGAGATCCAAATGCTTGTGATAAACCACTGTGTGTCACAAGGCATTTTCAAGACTTTCTTGAATTTGGAATTGTTGAAGGTAAATTTAATTTTATACTTTTATTTATGCCATGTTTACTTTTATAATATTTATTAATGTGTTATTAACTTATTTATACATGATCCTAGGTTGTTGAGACTCGATTTGCATCACACATGAACATTTTGAGACGACTTGTGAAAGTGCAAGAGGCATTGGGTGCCATGGTTATTAGCAACCAATGGAGTATTTGGAAGCAATCAAATTCAAAGAGGGCTTAGAAAGTCAAATCATTGATTCTAGATGACGATTGGTGGGCTTGTGCGGACTATGTCTTGAGTTTCACCGAGCCTATCATGAGCATGATCAGGTTTGTTGATACAAATCAACCATGTTTGGAGGAAATCTATGATGGCATTGACTCCATGAGAGAAAAATAAAGGTAATAATAGCACAAAAGAGAATGACCCCAAAGAAACATTTTTTCAAAGTGTTGAAAATCATTCATCACTGCTGGAACAAGATGAACACACCATTGCATCTCCTTGCATATGCATTGTCTCCCAAATACTATAGTGAAGTTGCTAATAGGTATAAGTGGGCATTCAAAAGACACTTCTCAGATCCAGAAGTGGTGGAAAATGTTAGGAAAGAGTTTGGCGTGTTCATCTCAAAACGAGATCATAGCATTTGTGCTTTTCAATACCAATACAATGTAGATGCTCATACATAGTGGTACCTTCATGGGCAAGATTATTTGTTCCTCCAACATCTTGCAATCAAGATTCTATCACAAGTATTTTTTATTTTTTATTATTTAACATTTGTATTGTAGACTTTAGTACTTATCATTTTTTAATTTATTTTGCATTTTTTATTTTTAAATTGTGTTTGTTTTCTCTACAATTTCAATAGGTTGTAGCTTCTTCTTCGGCTGAATGGAATTGGAGTACATACTCCTTTATCCACTCAATGAAGCGTAATCGGCTGGCTGCAAAAAACACAAAAGACTTGGTTTATATCCATTCCAACTTGTGTCTTCTATCACATAAGCAAGATCAATACAAGGAAGGTTCAATGAAGCATTGGGACATAGCCCCTGAGTGTGCCAACTTGGATGCATCTATTGCAAAGCTTGCTAAGTCACTATAGATGATGATGATGAGACTCTTACACACAATGCACCTAGTGCGAGTGGCAATGCATTTACTTGTGGTTCAAATGATGTTGAACCAAACGATGACCTTGATCTAGATCCTTTTGATGATTGATGAAGATTGAAGAAAATTATATAGAACATTTATTGTATTTATTCCAGTTTTGTAATTGTAATAATTTTCATTTGAATAGTCCTAGACATATATGATATATACCAATATTCAAATTTTGAACTATCAATAGGCATTTATCATTATCACTACCATTGATCAATGATGAAGTATGATACTATCAAATGTATTTACAATTTTGTATATTTTTAAAAAAAAATTGCACATATATATATATATATCATAGTTACAAGACTCGCCCAAAATTGCCTAGAATCAATGAGTCCTTGAGATGAAACACCCTTGATGAGTCTAGGAGATTCAACAGTCAAGTACTCGCCAAACTTGCTGAGTCTAGTGGACTTGCCAAGCTTAGGCGAGTCTCAACCCAGAGACTCGGCCATTTTAGTAATTTCCACTAAAAAAAAAAAAAAAACTTACAACCTTTCAATGTTATGACATGCCCATCTAGGATTTACAAAAAAAAAATATGAAAATGGTGTGCGATGCCCCTTGACCGCATTGGGGGCACTGCCCCCATACTCCCCCGCAAGGGTCACTACCCCTCAATGTCGTTACAGTTTCCCCCAAACTCCCATCAAACTATAAGTCTAAGCATGTAATAGGCTAATGATGAATCATGATCAAAACACCTACAAAATAAATATCCCCTATTGCAAATCTTTGCATCTTCACAGTCAAAGCCACAATAAAGGATTATCTTGTTTCATACATTGGACAACTTGTTTAGTATACAAGGACGGCCATTGGCAAAGTTGGCATGCTACAATCATTATACTATTGAATACAAGTTAAGTCATAGTTGGCAAGAAATGGCGTTTTCATAATGCAAAAATGTATCAATAATTCCCTACACAAGCAACTAATAGAACAATCCCATCTATTAGTATGCTAGCTAAGGTCAAACTAGAACATAACCATTTACCTTTTTACTTACTATTCTATTTGTTAATGAGCTTGACAACAAAATATGCAGTCTTGAAGGCTTCAAGAAAACTTTAATAATAAAGTCCTCACTTGAATATACACATCAATCATTGAGATACAAGCAAATATTATGGCTACATCATCATCCAGTACCTATCTTAGATGCTAGCGCATGAATTGTCGTGATGTTGAGATGAGTAATGGAAGCTCCTCTGAGCCATAGACTTATATTTCTAGTTTTGATATTTCTTTTGATGCCATGCATTTCATATTCCATGAGTTTTGTATACATTTGACAATATTTATATATATAAATGTGTTATTTCCTTCAACTAAAATTTGTGTTTATACTTATGTGATCGATGTATGTTTGTGTATGGGATCAAAGTAGTTTCTATTTGATGAGGTTATTGTGTCTTTAAGGTCTATTTATTAAAGGGTGCATGAAACAAGTTTCAAATCCTTAAAAATCTTTGAATTTCTTGGGTTTTCAATTTGTCGAGTCTAAGTCTGAGTCAAAAATCAGCTTGCCGAGTCTGAGGCGAGTCCAAGTCCTATTACACTGATATATATACATATGTATATATATTATACAGTTGCACCCAAACATAACCTACCCAAGAAAAAAATTGTCATACAAGCGTACCTATACCCAATCCCATACCAAAACTAGCAACTTAGGAAAAACAAGAGGACAGAAATATAACATCTATACGCTTTATTTCTTGAAGAGTAGCCAAGGAATATTTCTTCATCAGCACTAGAATCAAACATTCCCAAATCTTCTTCATCTCTTCTTCTGTAACATGTACTCCCAAATACCTTCAAATGCTTTCTACCGCTGCAGCCTTTCCATAACTCATATGGTGTTTTGCTATTGTTCACTCTAATTTATCCATAATTTAAAATATAGACTGCCGTATGAACCGCATCTCTCCAAAATGTGTTAGGTAACTTGGACACATTTAGCATGGCTCTAGCCATTTCTTGGATTGTTATTCTTCCTTTTCACAACCACATTTCGTTGTGGAGTTCTTGCAGCTGAATAATGTCTTCTTTACCCATGCAAAAAGTCCGGCGATGAATAACCCGAAATTTAGAGTAAGAGTTGAATGTGATAGCGATGGACACTGCCATCGTATGCTTCAAATGAGTAGCGGAAGCCTCGTTGTGCTTCGATGCTACCTTGCAAAGGAAAACAAACTAAACTATATCTTGTCTTTTTGCTTCAGCTGTAGAGGTACAAGGCTTTCTCAAAAACTATATACGTTGCAGCTGAGTATTTTCTGGTTTCGCAAACTACTAACTACAACTAGGCTTAATTACTTGTAATTATCCATTTCTCAAGAAAATGAAAATGAGGAACGGGAGCGGTCAATATCCGACGATAAAAATCGCGGACTTCAACCTAAAGGGCGTATACATCTATCGTACCTCAATTCAAACAAGTTTGGTTGGAGTCAACAATATAATACGTATAAACCAAATGCATTCTCAACTTGAAGGCAAGGTGTATAACATCTATTAGCCCAACCAATGTGTTTATTAAACACAAAACAAAAGGATAGCCAACTAGGGATGATAAATTGTATTGATGGAATAAGGCACCGGCGATCACCGAAGCCACTATATCTAACTAAAGCAAGAATTCACCATTATAATTGCATGAAACCTATGTGGCATAACAATTCATTAAAATAGTAAATACTCATGAACAGATACAGAACGAGCAATATTGAAGGCAAGGTAGGCATAGCATATATTTCTCTCTCGTGCAAAAGTTATGTGCAAATGAGCAAAGCTCTTATTTATAGACATCAAAGGTGTAGGGAACCCTAAAATAACCTTGAGTCATATCTCTAGTCTTGTAAATGGATGCAAGATTTTAGCTTGGCAAACTTAATTAAGCAAACTACATATGCATAACCGAAAACCACCGGGCCAATCGCGATCTAACCTAATGGACAATGCAAGCATGCACGCCCTGAGTTGAAAGTACGTTAACCGAACACTACCATCGCTAACGTGAAAACCTAAATAAACTCCAAGTGAATAAAGCTTCCATCCTTACAATAGATATGCATGATAGATGAAGCGAACTTGAGTAGTAACGCCAAGTTTAACTCGTAAAAATGCCTTATTCGCTGGAAGTCGGAACTGAAGTCTGCCGACCGCGATTCAAGCAAACCAAATCCCTCGAACGAGATTGTTAATCGAATCATCAGTTCGAGCTCGGATACTCTATCAAGAACGTTGTTCGGGCGGCAAAGATGTCTCACCTACCAGATCGGACCTGGGGTTCGGCCTCTACTCCTCGCGTTGCCTACCTAACAATATCGCCGCATACAACAACGGTAGTTGATTTTCAATCTTACAGCCAATGGTTCCCCGAATCGAAAATGCAGGCGAACAGAGTGCCTCGATTTCAACCGAACATCGAATTACAACAAAGGCACCACCCTCAATCTCTGATATCATTTCCACATGGTGGTTTAGATACTAAAGTCCTCACCAACCGGAGTGCACTAGTAACGTGCTCTCTACTCTCAGCCAACTCTAACGCCATAGTTTCCTCTATCTTTGCCTTGAAAACCAACTGTGTTTTCCAAGAGTAGATAGCTTCTCTATCCCCTACATCTGTGACTGATTCATATGCCATACTCAGGTGAGCAATCATAATCTCATCCCGGGGTCTGTTAATTGCCATTTCTTGCTCCTCATCCTGGAGACGAAGACAGAGCTCTCGTGCATTATACAGTAACTGATATAACTTTGTAAGCATAGAACGGCCTCTAACAATGAACTCCTCCTCCCACTCATCCAAACGCTTGCCATATGCAACTAAATGATTAAGTTGACCTTGTTCTGCTGGAGGCTCAAGCATCGGTGGGAGTGTGGCAATGGCATCTGGCCTGTGAACAAGACTAGAAATGTATTGACGAAGTAGTCTGATTTCAGCCTTGAGGGCTGCCTTATCTTCTCCGTCCTTCAGCATTCTATCCCTAGCACTATCTGTAGCAACCTGTAGTAGATCCACCTGAGTCTGGCGTGTGCTACGACCAAGGTTGACTGTGATAGCCTCGAAGTCCTGAGATTCCAACTCAGCCAAGCTCTTCCCCTGTGGAGGTACAGCAGTCTTGACTACGATCTCCATGTCAGTATTCCTTTCATCGGACCATATTCTTGATCCCTTTGTCCCATGCGATCCCCGATAAACAAATCTCATCAAAATCAGAATGATTAAGAACATAGGATGGCTGCCTCCTCTTCCTTCCCAACTGAGACTCAATCCAAGACTGATCTCAGCTAATGCTACTGGAAGGGTCTGTACTAGCAACAGGAGGTTGCGACGAAAGTGAATGTGTAGAGGAATGACTGCGAAATGGGGAGTCTAAATCCAATTCAATGTGAATCAGGACTGGTGACTACTCTGAAACTAGTGTAGGAACTTGAGGCTGCACGTCAGGCACTGGCGGACTCTGAACTGGCCTCTGAACTGGCTCTGTGATAAGTTGTCTATTAGGCTCCGTATGTGTATTAATAGCAAGCGCCTTGCCCTTTCAATTGTTTGACGCTTGACCTTTCTTAGGAGGGTTACTCCTCTTTTTCTATTTAGGTTTTGACGAGGAAGGTAGCAAAGGATTCACCACTATTGGCGGCTCTGCTCTAGGCACACTTACCCTCCTAGTCTTCTTGCTGTCGAGGTAAAGTATACTGTTCTAAATAACTCTACTTGACCTCTCTTTCACTGTCGCGTACTCCTTGGCATACCAATCAACTACCGGCAATAGCTATGTGTCAACCTGCTCTCTAAAAAATTGAGGAAGGATGTCTCCCTCATCATCTGATAAACCTCTCACATCTTCTGATAAGAAAACAGAAATCTGTGAGAGAGAGAAACGGCTGTAGTTGCGTCTACGAACCTCAAAGTCATCTGCGCAATTTGCCCAGTAATCCTCCATAGAAGGCTCATGATATGTGTGTCTAGCAAGGCAAGCTATGTAATGACCTGAAAGATCATAACCACGTGCCTCAACAAGATACTTGAGATGATATTTCTCGAGCTCCTGTCCTGCAAATTTGGCATCAATTGCCGCCTTGCATCAATACATTCCAAATTGAAAAGGAAAATTGAGAGATGGTCTATGCCTACGGCGTAAAAAACGATGAACATCATGCATCTGTCTCAGGAACTCCATAAAGATTGTCTTATCCAAGGGATAACGTGGAAGCATAGCTGGATTTCCTGTAAATCCGTATACTCAGATGTAGGTATATGTCAAGAACTGAATAAACCCATCTGCCCAACTATCCATCACTGCCCTAGCAACTGCCGAGATACGAACATGCAACTCCCGGTCTCAATTTCTCACTGTATAAGTCAGGAAGGCCTCATGAACACGCTTGAAATAACGTTCAGCCTTAGTGAACTCAAGCTCATCATAATACTGATAGACTTTCTGAACACTGAGAATGCCCACGGTGTTTAGTCCTCGGAATTGACCCTGAAAAGCGATCAAGTACACAGAGATACGAACACATGTGAAACTCATGAGCAACTAGGAAACCGGTGATCTGCTTGTGGATAATATCGCTGATGAGGATGCCCAGTCATAATGTTCCTGCCCAGATATGATGTGACCAATAATCTAATACATCCAAGGCTGGAAAACATTAGCATGTGGCTGACCTGAGACACGATTCAGGTGTGTAATTAGAATCGCGTACTCATCCTTGTACTCACCACGACCCATATTGTTTGGCAATCTGTTCTTTGCTTGCTTTAACCATCTTTCTGCCATCTTTTTCTAACATTTGTCCATATTAGCATTGAATGCCTGCTCGCACTGCTCCATAGAAATAACCAAACTATTCGAGTGTTGAGGTACACTGAAACTTCTTTCGATGTCCATAGGCTTGAGACTACAAATAACTCGTCCACCTACTGACACTATCTCACGAGTAGTAGAATTGTAATGCTTAATACAAGACATTATGAACTGAACAAAATGAATGGAGATAGGTATGGAAGCGGCCTCCAATAACCCAGATTGCTCAATATTTTGAATAATCGAAGCTCTGATCTTAACCGGATCTAGAACTGCTTCTGGCAACACCTTGTGAAGATCTGTCTCAACTGTCCCAAGGAAGTCGTGAGTAAGGACTAATTTGGTCCTATATTCGAGCTGAGTGTACTGCATTCTAAAAAATTCGCCTATTGACTGTGAACTTGACTATGTTCTGACAAGATTTCTAGAGAGCTAAAAATAGCCTATTGAGGCTAAAAATAGACTTTCGAAGAGTTATTTTCGGCGAAAAATCTGAGATATGGGTATTGTCCAAAAAAAGATTCTAAGACAACCCAGAACGTCAGAAATGCGAAAATCTAACCTCTACTCGATCATGCAAAGAGTTTTCAGTTGAGAAAATTAGTAACTCGAGAACGAATGTTCTTGAAGTTAAAAATTCCTGAAAAATCAAACGCACAATTTTAATTCGAGGAAGTTACATAGAAACGATCCGGATGTTTATACTTATCAAATTTGCCAATTTCAGGAACATGCAAATTGAAATCTGAGAGAAATCTGAGAATCAAGGAGGAAAAAGACGTTTTTTGTATGCTCTTCTTCAATGAAAATCGCCCTTGAATCCTTCAAATTGTTGATAAATGTGAACTTAAAACCTGCAAAAAGATATGTTAGATGAAATCGCCTTTGAAAATTGATGAAGAATTTTCCTTTGCTTTGCTAAAATTCGCCTTTGCTTGAAAATTACGAATTTCTCTTGAAGTTGCGCCTTTGCCTTGAAGAAATACGAATTTTGGTTTGAAGATATGAATTTCTCTTAAGAAAAACGAATTTCTCTTTAGCTTTGTGAATAATAAATGAAGATGGCGCCATGTTTAAATAAGAAGAAATTCGCACCAACTTGTGAACTGCAAGATTTAAAACCCTGATTGAAATAGAAGTCTTTCAATTGGTCCCCCTTCAGTTGAACTGCCACTGACTCGAAGTTCGAAAATAAATAATAATAAAATATTCATTATCATGCAATTTGCAAAAGGCGCCAATTTTAGAAATTCGCCATTTAATGCCAAAATATGCAAAATAAATATTAAATATTATTAAACTTCAGTTGACAAACCGAAATGAAGCTTTGAGATTCACCGTCGAACTTCACTGATTCCGAAAAGTCATCATTTGATCTCATTGGCGTCCATTTGCTCAAGTTATTACACTTTTTATTAACTTCCTACTTTGTAGCTGACTACAAACTTACAACTGGCCATCTTCGACACTGATTTCTGAGTGACCGAGTGATGCTAAGACTGAACTAGTGAATTGAATGCGAAGCCTGCTGAGCAAAGAAAAATGTCTGCTAGGAGTCATCACTGCAAAATCCATCATTTAACACCTCAAAAAATTAGTCGCCCTTGATTAAATTCATTTACAGGTGCCAAACTTAACCATTTTCCTAAACTGCCATCTGATACTTCAAACAGCCGCTGACGGCGAATGGTGAACCCTGCTGACAGGCAACACAGTTCACTGTGTGACTAGAGATATTTTGCATCCAACGAACCTACAGAAGGCATCTGAAAGGTGCATTAAGGGCCTCAAAAGTAAAAGTGCCCCTGGCCTATAGGTGCAATGACACCGTTTTGACGAAAGTGCAACTCTCAACCAGATGCCCTATTTTGACCTCTGATATCTGGAGCTGGGATGACCCGATTTGAGCACTGTCTGTCTCAACACGTAGCTATAAGGATCTACGAGAGACATCTCTAGAGGTGACGAAGCAAGAAAACTGCTTCTAAGACCTCAAAAATACAAGTGCGTATTTTATTTAAAATATACGCTCCATACTAAGCCATTTTCCGGATGTCTTCACTTTTCAGCATTTCGCCAAAGACCTCACACGTACAAGCGTTTGCCAAATCCCAAAGGCTGATGGCTGGGCTTGTTGAATAGATAAAGTAATTACGCTTAAATCCCGTGAAGACTTCGAAAGCAAACAACTTCATCTGACAGGCCTAAAGGCTAGGCGCCTCTGGCCTACAGAAATACAATGAAAATTTTATGCCAGTCCGCCCACTTATTCACGTGCTTGTTAGAAACTCTGCCACGATCTTTCAGAAAGTCGGATCAACAGGCAACTTGGTGCAACGCGAAGTTGGACTAGAGTAGTACTGACGTCAGGAAGACCTCATCAGCAAACTGGATCGTTTTAAGGGTCATTTTGAAAGGCGCCCCTGAGCTACAGTTGCACTGGAAACGCAACGAAGAAACTCAAGCATGTGAAAACTCTATTATAAGCTCATCTTCAGACATTGACTGCCAGAGCTCTGGGACTCGGATGATTGCGTTTGAGAGCTTGTCGGATAAGCAAACTAGTCACGAAGAGATTGGCTGCATCATCCACCAGAAATACCAAGATCCAACACCCCTTAAAGAAAGGCGCCCCTGAGCTACAGTCGCGCTTAAGCTAGAAAAGGACAAGCTTCTGCAATCTGGAACTTTGGAATCTTCAACTTTTGTTGCCAGTTGCCGGAGTTACGGGTCTCAGATAACTTCGTTGGATAGCTCATTGGATAGGCAGACCAATACTGAAGAGATTGACTGTATTTATGAGCATTTTCAACAAGATCTTGACCTTCAAAAAGAAGGGCGCCCCTGGGCTACAGGTGCGCTTTCTTGCTTTTCTTTGAGAAATCTTCAAAAATAGACTATTGAAATCATCATTACAACCACTGAAATGACCATAAAAAGTATAAGTGTCATCTTGAAATGCTCCTTCATCGTGAAATGCTTCGTTCTGAGCCTCTGATTCAGGTTCTGATCAACGAAATGGTGCCTTTGATTGACAAACTACTGACAAAACTCCATGCTTGATATTGCCCAAAAACTGTACTTGACATCATTTTCGCAAGATTTAGACTCTTTTAAACAAAATGCCTTGATGAAGCAAAAAATTTGGTTTCGGTACAACAAAGTCTTCAAACTCATTTGAAGTAAATTCTCCTCCTCTATCTAATCTAAGACATTTGATCTTTAAGCCTGTTTCTTTCTCCACTAAAGCTTTAAATGCCTTAAACTTGTCAAAAGCTTTAGATTTCTCTTTTAAAAATGTGACCCAAGTCATTCTAGAATAGTCATCAATTAAAGACATGCAATACCTCTCTCCTTGCATACCTTTTGTTTTGGTTGGACCACAAAGATCTGTGTGTATAAGCTCCAAGTGATATTTGAAGGCTTTGAAATATTTGGCATGTCTCTCACAACTTCCTTATGGCTGATCTTGACAAGATTGTCAAAGTTTGTGTGCCCTATTCTCTTGTGCCATAACCAACTTTCATCTTCTTGAATCATACAACATCTTTCTCCTTTGATCTCACTACGAACACAGAGATTGTTAACTGCTCTTTTGGCTTCTGCCACTTACTTCCCCGCTATGCTAATTTCACATCCTTTTGCATGAAATGTAAGAGTGCCCTTGGTCGCACATTTGACTTATACTTAGAAGATTAGTCTCAATGCCTCAATATATAGCACATTCTCGGTTTTTGTTTTACCATTATCAAGGCTAAGTGTCCCTTTCCCTGATATCTTTGCACGCCAATGCAAGAAAGACCTACAACTATAGGTTATGTTAAAAAACCTCACATCCAAATGTATTTTGACATAACTATTATATAAATTCGTAGCATTAGTTGTTTCTTTTCAGAGACATACACCCAAAATGAGGCATTGTTCTCTCTCATTTGCCAATAATGCCTCAAGAGTATAGAAGGGTAAAAATCTAATGGATTTAATCTTAAGTCTTCATCCTAAACTTGTTGAATACATAACACAGTCAACTGATTTTCATCTATATATATTAACACTATAAAACAAGCCTATCCTTAAAACAGGCTTGACAACAAGTTTATATTTGATGAGGTTATTGTGTCTTTAAGGTCTATTTATTAAAGGGTGCATGAAACAAGTTTTAAATCCTTAAAACTCTTTGAATTTCTTGGGTTTTCAATTTGTCGAGTCTGAGTCCGAGTCAAAAATCAGCTTGCCGAGTCCGAGGCGAGTCTGAGTCCTATCACACTGATATATATACATATGTATATATATTATACAGTTGTACCCAAACATATCGTACCCAAGAAAAAATTTGTCGTACAAGCATACCTGTACCCGATCCCATACCAAACTGGCAACTTAGGAAAAACAAGAGGACAGAAATATAACATCTGTACGCTTTATTTCTTGAAGAGTAGCCAAGGAATATTTCTTCATCAGCCCTAGAATCAAACATTCCGAAATCTTCTTCATCTCTTCTTATGTAACATGTACTCCCAAATACCTTCAAATGCTTTACTGTTGCAGGCCTTCCTTGCCATAACTCATATGGTGTTTTACTATTGTTTATTATAATTGTCCATGGTTTAAAACATAGACCATCGTATAAACTGCATCTCTCCAAAATGTGTCAAGTAACCTGGACTCATGTAGCATGGCTCAAGCCATTTCTTGGATTGTTATATTCTTCCTTTCCACAACTCCATTTTGTTGTGGAGTTCTTGCAGCAAAAAAATGTCTTCTTACCCCATGCTTTTCACAAAAGTCTTCAAACCAATTTGAAGTGAATTCTCCTCCTCTATCTAATCTAAGACATTTGATCTTTAAGCCTGTTTCTTTCTCCACTAAAGCTTTAAATGCCCTAAACTTGTCAAAAGCTTCAGATTTCTCTTTTAAAAATGTGACTCAAGTCATTCTAGAATAGTCATCAATTAATGACATGCAATACCTCTCTCCTTGCATACCTTTTGTTTTGGTTGGACCACAAAGATCTGTATGTATAAGCTCCAAGTGATGTTTGAAGGCTTTGAAATCTTTGGCATGTCTCTCACAACTTCCTTACAGCTGATCTTGACAAGATTGTCAAAGTTTGTGTGCCCTATTCTCTTGTGCCATAACCAACTTTCATCTTCTTGAATCATACATCTTTCTCCTTTGATCTCACTACGAACACAGAGATTGTTAGCTGCTCTTTTGGCTTCTGCCACTTACTTCCCCGCTTTGCTAATTTCACATCCTTCTGCATGAAATATAAGAGTGTGCCCTTGGTCGCACATTTGACTTATACTTAGAAGATTAGTCTCAATGCCTCAATATATAGCACATTCTCGTTTTTTGTTTTACCATTATCAAGGCTAAGTGTCCCTTTCCCTGATATCCTTGCACGCCAATGCAAGAAAGATTTACAACTACATGTTATGTTAAAAAACCTCCCATCCAAAAGTATTTTTACATAACTATTATATAAATTCATAGCATTAGTTGCTTCTTTTCAGAGACATACACCCGAAATGAGGCATTGTTCTCTCTCATTTGCCAATAATGCCTCAAGAGTATAGAAGGGTAAAAATCTAATGGATTTAATCTTAAGTCTTCATCCTAAACTTCTTGAATACATCAACACAGTCAACTGATTTTCATCTGTATTTATTGAGACTATAAAACAAGCCTATCCTTAAAGCAGGCTTGACAACAAAAAGAAAAGTGAACCAGTTCCAAGTTTTTGATGGATTAAATTCCAACTACTAAAATTACTTTTTCTTAAATTAAATTGAAAGGGAACCAGCTACATTGTAAAACAAAACACATTTTACAACACGATAAGAAAAACCCCCGCCAATCTATATATACTGAAAAGCATCTTGCTCACCTTCATTTGCTTCGAAAAAACATTGGAGTGAAAGCAAATGTTCCATGCAGAAACATACATGCGCCCATGATATAAGAAGGACCTTTCCAATGCACACGAGTAGCTGTGTTCAACCAGCTGTACAAGAAAATGCAATAATGTTTTAAAAAAATTGGATCCTAGACCAGTTATTTCTTGAAACTGGTCACCAATTTTACACAAAGAGAAATAATTTTCAAGAACCCAGTTATGGCTTCTTTCTATCATATTAACCAAATGAACACCATAACATGACTATCTGAAACATAATGATGATGCCTTTGACACACAATAAAAACAAGCACTGAGAGACCATTTACACTTGCCTCCTCTGGTGGTAAATTAAAAATTGTCTGAAGCGGTCCAGGTTTTTGATGGACAACTGTTGGCCCTTGTTTATCTACTGATATCCTTCGTCGTGCAACAGCTCCTGCAAATCCATTCAGACCCCTGCATCCAAAGAAACACAAAGAAATCATCATTGTCATTTTATTTTATTTTTAAATAATGAGTTTGTCCATTTTTTATGATTTTCAATTAACCATACTGAGATCCTTGCTGATTAACTGTGACATAATTTTTTGCAACATTGATTGCCAGCACATCAGAAACCAAACAATAGAAATTATAGAAGATACTATATATTGAAACTCTAGAATCTGAAATACAACATCTATGATTATATACCAGATTTTTTGTAGACGTGAATATAAAAGTGAGCATTGAGTTAGAAAGAAAACAAATGCAGCTTACTAAGGCCTCATGTTGAGAATAAAAAAAAGCATGCTCTGCATTGTCTAACTTTTACATTTTCAAAGATTCGATCCACCTTTCTCAGCGTGGAAGACAAGATCTAGTTCAAAACCTAAAATTTCTATGATCTAAAAGCTATAGCCGGTGGATTCTAAATGATAAGGCCAAATGCACTAATGCATCTAATTTATTTAAGTGTGAAAAGGGGCATTTTTCAAGAAAAATATATATACGACTCAAAGTAAAGTATGCTGGTCAAAATTCAATGTGAAAGCATTAAAAAGGGAAATTGAGCACAAATTTTAATTATAAAAATACTTATAGTTACCCAGAAGCACTGACTGGAAACCGCTTTGTACTTGTTTGCAAGCAAACCTGATAAGTAAATAGAATGAAACATTAACAATCAGAGGAATAATTTTAAATGATTGGGGCATACAACAAAACCTAAAACACAGAATTGAGTTAACTGAACCTAAAAGCAAACCAGCTGTATTTTACCTGTCCTGAAGAACTATCTAGTGTGTACCAAAGAGCTTCTGTTTGACCCTCCTCTTCAATTGGAAGCGTTACTGATCCAAGCATTGCACTTTTCCAGACTATATCCCAATCATAGATTGTCACATTAACCTAAAGAAAAAGATAAGTGGTTTACTATATATTACTTAAAATGAGCTAAGGTAACTGATCAAGGTTACATACTTTGAAAATTCAATTTCATCAGTGACTTCAATTATTCCACATTTCTAACACAAGTGTTATTAACCAAGACTCAATGTGATCACGAAATAATTGGACAAGACCAATATACTCTTTTAATTTTCTCATTTTCAATCAAAATCTAACTAAATAATAATGGAAAAACAAATAGGATTCTATACAGGATGACTATACTAAAGGTATTTCTTTCGAAGAGATCATATTGCTCAAATATTAATTTAGAAAAACTGCTTCAAATACCCATTTTAAAAAGCCATGTCCACAGAAATAAGCATAGATATGATTGTTGACAAGGCAGTTCAAACACCCTATTGGTGAGTGGTATAAGCCTAAAACCATCAAAAATGAGTCAAGCCTATAGCCAGTATGTCGAAATCATAGCAACAATCAAGAGCAAATAAAATTGGTTTTCCAAGAGCCTCTAAATACACTTGACCAAGACACTGTACATAAAAAAATAGGTCATCACAAGAATAGAATTCACCACTAAAAAAATTTAAAGAAATGTTAGAGACAGGAGATATGATTTTTGCCACAATCTAGTCTTTTATATGAAGAGCTGTATCTGACTAATATGGAGATAGCATATAAATAATGTGTTACATCTTCATAAGTTCAGCACTTAACAAAGATGGACCAGCAAGACAGTTTTCAACAATTTGATGGTATCCACGTGTCCATGACATAATCACCAGAATCTCCATATATTCGCAGAGATTGAATGAGAAGCATATTGATTTGAGAATTTTAGGAGCTAAAATAACAATAAATGGTGCTGCACCATATGAAACTTCTCATATTGAAGTCCTTTTTGCATGTTCTTGTTGCATCCATCTATCAATATGTTACATACAGATGTGCAGTGTCAAAGTTATGTATAATGTCCCCAATCAGACAACCTAGGAAACAGGCGACTGTAAAGACCCTTGCAAAATTTGGCCTTTATTTTCAGTCTTAGACACTTAGGTATTTCATCAAACAATTGGCTTGCAATCTCTCTCCAGCTGATATTTGTTTTCTTCTTTTGTTTTTCTGATTTTGAATGATGATGTCATGCATAAAAGACCAAATCTAGCTATGCCAAATGTCTACAATGCAATCAGAATGCTATGCAAGTATTTTTATGATTTTTCAACATAAAAGGATGACTGAAATGAAGTGCAAAGTGCAGCTACAGCAATGGGCATTTTAACAAACACTTTGAATGCAAACTCAAACTCCACCTTATATAATATTGCTGCTATGAACTTGAATCTGATTACAATAATGACCAAGCAAATCGTCCTCAGAAAGGAACTAATGACCCAGCAATACAAAATACTTTGCCAATACAAAATGCTGCTATGGCAGCCACTACAACTGCAGTAATGAATATGACTATATGCAATTCTAAATGCAGAATTTGATAACAAATGAGAACCTGAGAATGGCGCCTTGTGAAGATGATATGCCCAGCAAGGTGTAACATGTACAATACTTCTCAACCTCAAATCGCCCAGGCAGAAGAGACGACCTTCATGAAGTGGAGCCAGCAAACCTTTAAAATTGAATTATTCTTGACTGTAATTGCTGTTTCCAGAAATACAACTCAAATCTTCCAAAATCGAACTGAAAGGGGAGACACCCAGCAATGCTTGCAAGTCCTCCAAGATACGAATTGGAAGTATGCTCCAAAAATGACTGTAGTCGATCCCTAAGGCAGCGCCAATACTGATGATGCAGGCGTGGTTCTCCAATAGTAAGAATGCCTCAAATATTAAATTCGATGTGCCCAGAATTTGTTTAGGAAAATCTCCAAATGAATGCAATCAATTTCTTCAAAGAACTCATCTTCCCAAACTACATTTGATGACTGAAAAGTATGCGCATAAATTTCAATGGCTCTTTTCAATAGAATCGAACCATGAGGCTTCTCAAATTCTTCTTAAAATCGATCCCTTCAAATCTGTAAGTGACTTTCAAAATCGAATCCCTTTTGAGTCTTCAAAATCTGCAATTATTTCTTTCAAATCAAAATATCTAATGTTCTCCAAATTTTGGTCAATGACCATTAAAATTTGGAATGATAGTCTCAGCCAGATGTAAACTCCTTTCAATGATGATTGCAACAATACAACAGCTGTTGCAAATCAAGTGGAGTTGCAAGAATACATCATCTGCTACAACTCAAGAATGCAATAATGAATCAGCTATCGCACTCAATCAACTCCTTATTCAAAATTGCAATAATACAACAGCTAGCAATTGATTAAACTCCTCAATGAAGCACCTGTAGAAACCCTAGATGGATTCCTCCAAAATATCCAGCTAGGGTTGATCTTTCACAACTGAACCTGGTACTCTAGAGTCTTCAAACCCTCGAGTAATGCAAAGCATTCAAGCTTCCTACCAAACTGGTAATGAGAATAGAATTCAAGACATAAGCATGCTCAAATGCTAGGCTAGCAGCTCCTTATAAAGATTTTTCAATGACTTTTCAAGAAGCTTCTAGAAATAATATTATTTTATTCCCTTAAGTGACTTTTATAATTTATTATTTTATTTTGTCACTTTATTAAATTAATTAAATATAAAGTTATCTTATGATTTAATTTATTGAAATAACTTTATAAATAATTAATTTAATACTTCCTTATTTCTCCTATTAAGCCTTTGGGAATAAATAAAGGCTAAACAATCCTCAAGGCAGCTATTGAAAAGGGGACATTACAGTCCTCCCTTCTTGAAATTGCTTGTCCCCAAGCAATCACAAACTGGGATGTTGTAGAATTTGTTCTCCTTCCCATATGGCATCCTCTATTGGCAGACCTCTCCATCTCACCAAATATCTCCTAACCACCCTGTTCCTCAATCTCTTCTCCTAAGTATCAACAACCTTCGGAATTAGGACCAAATGTCCCACCTCAACAATTGGTGGCAGCTCCGTGGAAGAAGTAATTCGATGTCCAAGTGCCTTCTTGAGGCACGAAACATGAAATACATTGTCTATCCTACTGCTCACTGGCAGTTCCAACTCATAGGTTACCTCCTCAAAACACCTGATGATCCTGTAAGGTCCATAAAATTGAGAATTGAGTATCCTCGCACTGCTCTTCCTCAAAGAAAATTGCATGTAAATCTATGATCGAAGGTAAACCAAGTCTCCAATCTCAAATCTATGCTCAACCCTATGCCAATCA
Source organism: Sequoia sempervirens (assembly GCA_007258455.2). Taxonomy (NCBI): domain Eukaryota; kingdom Viridiplantae; phylum Streptophyta; class Pinopsida; order Cupressales; family Cupressaceae; genus Sequoia; species Sequoia sempervirens. The sequence continues at coordinate 16,628 of VDFB02301746.1, read as the reverse complement.
ATGTATGTCCTTAGCTGATTTTGTGCCACTTTCCAATTGTCCTGGAGTGCCTGCACGTCATCCTAGTTCCCCTGAATCCAATACTTAGCCTTAGGAGTTCTATACTCCCCAAAAGCGAAGTCAGAACCTGCCCCACTGAATAACTCCTACCAAACGGCACTTAGGAACCTACTATCTCTATCACCGACTAAGAACCTAGGCAGCCCATGCATCCTAATGATCTCTCTGAAAAATAACTCTGCCACCCAAGAACTGCAGTGATGAACCCCAAGCATCCATACTTTCCATAAATAAACTCCACCTGGATCCCATGAACAAGCTAAAAGTCCATCAATCTCAACACCAACTGACTTCCATTGTGCCACTCTGATAACCCCTAGTGTCCAATCGAACCAAATCTCAAACTCTTGCATCTATAAGCAACTAACAGGAGAGAATGAAGTGTGAGACTTACCAAACTTGGACTCATCCTCTGTACTCGGAAATATATCATACCAGAGTGAACCTGAAGTCTTCTCATTCAACCCATCTATTTCTATAATCAAATCCTCCACATATGTGGGCTAAATGAGAATTGATGAGCACACCTTAGAATGCAATCAAGGTGAAACTCCCCTGATTGCGCCAATGGAAAACTAGAGTAGTCATGTGTACATCCTATGTTGCCATCATCAGAAGAAAACTCACAACTCACAACAAGGTGAGTTGGTCTTGTAGGCATGTCATCATTACTCCTTGCAGCTTCATCAACAAATCCTCTATCAGAAAGCAACTTCAAGTGTCCTAACTTACTTTCAAGAGTGGAAAGAATACCATCACGAATCCTATCAATCTCCTAAAAAGGGGCTAGAACATCATCAAAGTCTAACGTGCAAGACCTAGAAGAAACCGTCTTCTTCTGAAAAGACTAACCAATGTCAATCTCAAAAGTACTAATGTAGAGCCTTGTGCTCAAATCTCCAATTACACCTGAACATGCACTTGTTGTGTCCATGTCATCAACAATCCATTCTACACCAAGTGGTATCCTGTGGATGTGAAAAATGTGAATCCTAGGTGCATAGAAGCACATGCCAATCTCTGACAAGCTGCTGGTATAAATCAGAACAGCACCACGCAACCTGTGAATCATATCCATGACAGAGCAAAGTGTCCTACAACTGTCATAGGATGATAAGGACTCACCATCAATCTGTCCTCTAACACCCAAGTAGAAATCCCAACTGCTCCTATCCATCCCAACTGTTGTTGTCTTCAAAGTGTAATCTGGCAGAACTCTAACCAGCAAAGTAGGACAGCCATCGATTAATGAAGTAGGAGGTAAAGCCCATGAAGATGGTGTTGGGATACTGCTGCCAACATGCCTATCTCCAAACCACGGACTGAAATCAATTGGCAACTCGATCATAGACCTCTTGTAATGTCCCCAATTTTACGAGCGTTAGAGTTCGAGGGATTAGCCTATCAGTTGACCCTCGTAGGCTAGTGTGGTGGATTAGAGGGTTCAGTTTGGGAGTTATGGAGCTCTTCAGGTGGCAGTTGTCAGTGTTCATCTCTCCAGATCCTTCTTATGTTCTGAAGCATTGATATTTAGAGGTCTTTGGTTCAGTTTTGAGGGACTTGCTATTTATAGTAAGTCAGCAAATGTTAGAGAGGGACCTTTACTATTTTTACTAAGGCAGTTGGATGCACAGTGGATACAAGGGTTAACTCCCAAGTTCAGACGGAACTGAGAAATAATGATTATTTGTGGAGTTATGTTATTTAATTATTAATAAAGTGATTACTTTATTAATAATTAATTATAAAGTGCAAGTATAAGGTTTTAAATTCACTTTATGTCTGATGGGGCCATGACCCTCAAAAGGTCACTTAAAGTACATTAAATATTATTATTTAATGAGTGCCCATCTATTGAAGCATTTATTAAAGTGAAAGACAAATATTAAATATCATTTTAAATGATTTAAAAGAGACTTCTAGAAGGGGATTGACCTACTTGGAGAAATATATAAATGCCATCGAAAAGAAATGAAGGTATCATTGGATCATTTTATACTTGTGTTTTGAAGAGCTCTTCTCTTGGAGAACAAAACCTAGGGTTTCTGCATATTTCAGCTTTTGAGAGCATAGCTGCTTCAAAGTTTGTGCATTTTGAGGTTGTGAAAGACCAGTTGAAGATTGCTTCGTGGATTGGCTTCATTCAGGAGTCAACATTGTGCTTCACCAAATTTATAGGAGGGATTCAGAATAAGGGTTTCATCAACTTTTCAAGATCTGAAAATTTGTTTCCGGGTATGCATTTGGCTATAAAAAATCTTTGAAGAATAAATGAATACAGATATATGCTTGCAGCATTTGTAATTGTTTTTACATTTTCAAAAATAGTCTTTATTTCCAGCATTTCATGCATTTGTCATTTATGCATTATTATATCAAAAACACAAAAAGAAATTACAAACCCTCATCATTCAGCATCAGTTATCGGAGGTTAGAGACACTAGATCTCTTACACCTCTTGTAATGTCCCCTTCTCAGCAATGATCGTTTCTGTTGACCGTTGGCCTATTCCGGAGACCCGTAGGCTGTGCGGATGGTGAAATTAGGGTTTCCAAGTTTGAGGTGGTTGTTGCTTGGAGTTTGGGTTTCTGACCGCGGATTCTTCCTCGAGAGCTTATGGTGTGTTCAGTTTGGCATTTCGGGCAATCGCGAATTTACTATTTTTAGTAAATTCTATTTCTGGCAGTGGACAGTTCGGGTACAGTTCAGTTGGGTCACTTCTTCAGTTGTTTCAGCTGGCACTTCAGTTCTTGGCCTTGGGCGCATTTTTCTGGGAGAGATAAGTAATTTCATTATAATATTATTATTTTAATATTATACCCCTTGCCTAGCAGTGCAACTTTAAGTTGTTTTTTAAAAAGGGGACTTTTGAGGGTCCAGGCGTCATAAGGAGATAAATTATAATTTTAAAATGTCAAATATTGAGACAAGTAAGTGGGACGCCCTTTTGAGAAGATTATTTTATTTTAAAAAGTGAAATGTTTTATTGTTGAAAATGGACGCCATCTTTGGAGGGAAAAGGTGAATTTGAAATTAGGGTTTGGGCGCCCTTGGAAGCTTCTAGATGTTTCTCTCTCGTCTATATAATCAGGCCTCAGCTCTTCATTTGGCATCTTCTGTCTACTACACCGTTATGCTGCTGGATTGATTTCAGGCACTCGCTTCGAGGAAAGCACACCTCCTAGCATTGGCTCATCTTCTTGCTTGAAAGATAGCAACTAGTTGAGAGGTTAGATTGTATTTGGGTTGTTTTGGCATTGTAGTTGAGTTACTTGCATTTAGTTGATGTTATTCAAGCATTTTGCAGTGTTTCAGTGTTGCTGTTGTTGCATTGCTGTAGGCATGTTTTATTCATAATTCAAAAATACAAAAAGATTTCATTGTGGGTATTGCATATTTCCATTAGTCATGCTTGGGCGCCAATTATTGCCAAGTTTTGTGATTTATAAACAAGTGTGGGAATTTTAAGAAGAAATCGCCCTCCTCAAGGGGCCGTACCATTGTACCTTCATTGGGAATTGTGTAGAAATTAAATATCAGTACTTTGGGGTTGTTTTATGTCTCTAACTTGGGCGCCACCATCTTAGTTGTCATTTGCATCTATTTACTTGCAGTTTGAATGAGAGGTGTGAGGTTTGTGAGCATATTTTGGTGATACAGTGTTGCTGATAACAGAAAAACAGTCCTAACTCTGTCATAGCAGCAAGCATAAAATAATCACTCGAGTTGTGTGCAAAGAAAACCATTGAGAAGACTTGGAATTATCATTCTATATTGTTGTAATTGTTGAAGGTTCTCATATAATGTGCTTAGTTGATGAATTTCTGATATTGTAAGCTGTACAGTAGTACTGTCAGCATCATTTAACATTCCCGCAATTTCTCTATGTTTGTATTGCCCACTGAACAAGTGGAAGAGGCTGGCTTGCCGCCTATTTCTGTTTTGCATTGTAATTTCCTTAAGTCTCCACCAAATGGTCGCCTCTTATCCATCACGGATTGAGTAGCACATACTTGGTGTTGAGCTCTTTTCAGTATTGCAATAGATAGGGATCCTCTGACCGAATGCTCGTCGTTCACCGGCGCATCTCTGGTTAGAGTTCTTATTCAGCAATTTTCTTTGAGATCCTCTGACCAATGCTCACACCTTGCCCTCATCGGGATCCTGGTGTACATTCTGGTTAGAGTTACTTTCTGCATCGTTTTGGTTTATGCTAACCTTAACGGGTGCATGTTGCATTGTAATCTTTTATGAAAAAACAAAAAAAAATTGGTCTGGTTCATTACACCTCTCAAGATCAAGAACGATGCATTCATCACCAACTGACTCCTCTTGCCTATCCAACACAAGAGACACTGCATTTGTATCCTGAATGCTAGTAGGTATCATACAACTCTCCTCATCCTGTACCCTAACGGCCATAGATGACTGAGTCTCTGCTGAACATGATGAACATCTAGCCAAGCTCAACTCTAAGCAAAGCTCATCAACATGAATCTTAGATTCCTGAAAGGCTAACTGAGTACTCCTCAAGGAATTGCAGGTGACCTGAAGCTCGTGAGAGAGCTTATCAACTTCCTCTTCTTTCCTCATCAAAGCATCTGAATAGATCTCAAAGAGGTTAAGAAGGTGATCATGATCTAAAAGAAGGTGCAAATAATTTGTTTTCAATGTTCCCATACCTTCTTTGATTGCCTGTAGATTATCATGAGAAGACTCTACTTCGACTCCTTTTTGTCTTCCCTCCAATTGAACCATCCAAAGATGATTCTTAATTAGATTATGCATCTTATCATGATGAGACAATGATGTCACAATCTCATCCTCACTCACCTTCAACTGGCTCTCCAAGTTGTGCAAACTTTTAGGTTTACAAACAACCTTTGCTTTATCAGAGGTAGCATCAGATTGCTCTAGAAGTGCCTGAGTTACACAACTATCTTCCTAGGTGATGTCATCTATTCACAAATCCTGATTTGGAATTAAATTAGCACTAATTCCATCTATAGAAATATCATCAATGCCCTAATTAGGTGTCAAAACATAAGAGGGCTCAGTCTGCTCTTTGTACTCATCATCCCACTCAGCTAATTCACTGTATGATGGCATGCTATTCTCCTAAAGAGAAGGTGGAACCTGTAAACCAAATGAGACTAACTCTTCTGCAGTCAGTTGTTCCTTGAACTTCTCAATCTTCTGCTCAACCAATCTTCTTGTGAGATCATAAGCTGCAATCGAAACATGTTGCTCTCCTCTCCAAATGTCTAACAAGTCAGATTGCAACTGCTTGCAAACATCAACATCTTTATTTAGGATCAGGGACAGGATGTTGAACATATCTGTCTTCACCTTGTCTGAATGGCATTTCCTGATTCCTAATATGAAGCAATCAAATAATTGGAGAGTAAGACCATCATAATCAAACATGATAGCACATGACTGCACCTATGCCATCAATTCTAGAATTTTGTCTCTCTTATTGAAAGTAGGGCTTTTGATGTCACCTAACCCATGAAAGCTTTCAATAAACAATTGCATGACCTCTCTCATTTTGTCATTATCAAAAGGAACTTCAAGAGCTGTAATCCTCATAATTTCACATAAGCAATGCACTACAGCAAGTCTTACATCCTTATCTTTGTGTCTCAACAACTTGTGCTCAACCAACAAGGTAAGTGTCGGAATCATACCTACTTGAATTAACTGATAAGGTGACTGATCCACCAAATGCAAGCAATTCACTACTTCCTCCAATGAATTGAGAAGAGCATCTTTTGTTAGAAACAAGTGACCAAGTTTATCTCCTACCATAAAAAGTCTTTGTCCAAACTCTTTGTCACTCATTGAGTCCATGCTTATAAACTGAAATTTAGCTGAAACAAAGTCCAATCTACGCAACAGGCTGGCAGGATTTTTAGCTTTGATACCACTGTAAAGACCGTTGCCAAATTTGGCCCTTATTTTCAGTTTTAGACACTTAGGTATTTTGTCAAACAGTTGGCTTGCAATCTCTCTCCAGCTGATATTTGTTTTCTGCTTTTGTTTTTCTGATTTTGAATGATGACGTCATGCATAAAAGACCTAATCTAGCTATGCCAAATGTCTACAATGCAATCAGAATTCTATGCAAGTATTTTTATGATTTTTCAACATAAAGGGATGACTGAAATGAAGTGCAAAGTGCAGCTACAGCAATAGGCATTTTAACAAACACTTTGAATGCAAACTCAAACTCCACCTTACATAATATTGCTGCTATGAACTTGAATCTGATTACAATAGTGACTAAGCAAATCGTTCTCAGAAAGGAACTAATGACCCAGCAATACAAAATACTTTGCCAATACAAAATGCTTCAATGGCAGCCACTACAACTGCTGTAATGAATATGACTATATGCAATTCTAAATGCAGAATTTGATAACAGATGAGAACCTGGGAATGGCACCTTGTGAAGATGATATGCCCAGCAAGGTGTAACATGTACAATACTTCTCAACCTCAAATCACCCAGGCAGAAGAGACGTGTTACATCCCAAATTGTGAAGTTACTATTTACCATTAATAGATAGGGTAAATGTGAATATAGTGTGAATTCTGGAGATGAATTAATGATGCTTGTACCTTGTTTTCAATATGAATGTTATCTCACTTGATGTTGTTTCATTTAATGTTATCTCAGTTGATGTTATTCATGGTGAAATATTGCATAAGGGGGTTAATGAATCATGTTATTCTAACTTGAGACGTTTATATATACTGCTATTGTTGTGAACATATGACTGTCGTGAGTTTATGTTAGTGGATGCAAGTATGTGAACCATTCCTCCAGGCGGAGGGGAAATATCACTCAGAAGAGGGGCTTGGTCGTTTAACTAGTAATGTTAACTATTTGAGCATACACACACGTCATTATAGATTGGGAGGAACCAAGTCAGTTATGCTAGTCTTGATAAGTCATCCATAGGCTTTTGGAGACTTGTTTACTTCTTTGTGCTTTGTAAGTGATGTTTATTTGTATATCTGACTTACTATATTACGATCATTGTGAGGATAATGTGGATGGATAAGTGAATAGGTTGAGTGGGTATGTATACACATGAATATAGTATATACACGTATCCATATGTATACACATATCAATACAAACGTATGATCGGCAAATGGATATGCTCATGCATATGTGTCAATGTTATATATGAGTATATACATGTATATATATACACCACGTTACCTATTATCTGTGGATATTAATAATATTATATTATTATATATATATATATATATATATATATATATTTATATATCAGGTATATGCTGACTGGCTCACGATGTATTTATATTTGTTAAATATATATTTTTATATATATGTAATTATATATTAAAGATTATATATAATATTATTATAGTTATATTGAAATATATATATATCTATATATATATTAAATACTCGGGTATTTAAATATTTATATGTTTAATATATTTAAAAGAACTATAATAATATTTATATAATGAAATATATAATTATTTCCTAATGGAATTATATTTAACTTTGGAAATAGAATTATTTTCAAATTGATTTAATATCAATTTATCAATTTATGAAAATCAAATTATTTTCTAAATTGATCTCCACTTAGGAAATTAACTTATTTCCTAAGTTTAATATTATAAATCTCTTAAAGTGTATAAAAGATTATATCTCACTTGGAGTGAATATTAAAGTCTAAACTATGGAAAATCAATGAATATCTCCCAACCAATTATTTTTACCAACTATGAATCGGGCTATTCTCATTTTGATAAATTTAAATCATGGAAACAAGAGGAAATCGAAATATTTCCCTATCACTTGAAATGTTAACGTTTAAACTATTGGGAAACCAAAATATTTGCTTTCAAACTATTGAAAAGCAAAAAAAGTGAAAAATGAATGGCGCTGGAAATACACGCGCTTGGGAAGTGCGCTTCACCTAGAAGAACAAATCAGCACAACAAAGAAATAGGGGTGACGCAACCTGAGAAGGGATAAGGTGTTTTGTGAATAGCCATGACTACTTCAAATTTGATGAATCATTTCACAGTCGGCGCCATTTCTGGTAACATACCTATAGGTGTCGACCGTGCATTTTTTAAAATGAGCAAGTTGAAACTTTCTTCAATCTGCTAGCAAATTCAGAGGTCGAATCACCTCTTGAGGAGCTAAGTATGTGAGTAGAAATCTGCCACTTATCATTTGAAATATTCAAAATACAGTCTTGGCAACTTACATACCTGTATGTGATGTCCCCGCTCTAGTCAGTTCTCGGGAACAGTGTGTTAGCCTTTTCTTGGACCCTTGTGGGCTAACTGGTTTGGTTAGAGGGTCAGTGGTACTTTCTGGAGAGCTTGATCGTTCTCATTTTCAGAGCTCAGTGATTGGTTCACAGCAGGCGTTAGCAGTTCAGGGGTTGACAGCTTCTTACGACAAGGGAATATTTGGAATTTTGAGAGAGTTATGGATTTTTAAGTGATTTGAGTTAATTAATTAATTTAATGCCTTATTATAAAGTCAAATTGACTTTATACATTTTATATCACTTAAATACTCTATAAAGGTGATTGAATATTTTAATCACTTAAAATATTAAAGTGGCGCCCAAGTATTTAAGTCAAACTATTGAAAAAGACTTAAATATATTTTAAAAGATTTAAATATTAAAAAGGGCGTATCTTTCTTGAAAGTTGTGCCTTTTTGCATATAAGGCATTTTGGCAATGAGAAATCCACTTTTGAATATTTCGACTTTGCCTTGGACAATTTTCCTGTGCTTTCACCTATGATCAAGGTTTTGAGCAATCTTTCATTGGAGAACGAAATCTCTTCAGTGTTGAGCACTTTTGAGACTATGAGAGATCAGTCGAATTTGTGCAGTTTGTGAGAGCTTCATACAGAGGTTCTACTGAGCTTGATTTGTGTTTCCTATTGAATTCCTTTATCAATTTCAGAGGGTTTTGAGAGATGGCGCCTTCATTTCACCTAGCAAACACTTTACTTCATGGTCGTACCTTCTGAGTGGGAATTTTGGGTTTTTGCATTAAAGTGCGTGGCTCTTGTGCAAGGGTGTTTGGACTTTCCTTGGAGAAACACCTTCCTTTCTGAGGGTTTCTCTTCATCTCTTTTGGCGTCTAGCTTGTACTCATCATCTGCCACAAATTCTAGGTTGGACTTTGCATTTTGTAGCTCCTACACCAGATTTTGTCAGTTTTTCACCATCTTGGCTAGCGAACTGGACTACTTAAATAAATAATCTAGAAGCTTTCAGGTATGTTTATGAGTACTGAATCCATTGTTGAGCATATTTATTACCTTCTGTAACTTCAATTTGCTTAAATTAGCTTAGATTTACACTTTATAAGCATTTATGCTGTGCGCCCCTTCTCTTCTGTCTATAAACTTTTCTCTAAAAAACTAAAATAACTCATTAAGACTTAAGAAAATACTGGGGTTTGAGTTGAGAGCCAGCAAGGCTCATCTCACTGTAGAAGTGGAAGTTGATGGGTTTTTGGCTCTATATATAGCCGCCAGTACATTCTTCTTACTACACTTGCAAAATCTGAATTTTCTATCATTTTCTAAGTTCGCTCCACAATTTCTTTGTTCTGAAATCATATTTTATTCTGAGTAATAAAAACAAAAGAAATACAACTATATTATCATCACATTCTGAGTTTATCCCAAAATAGTTGTATATTCATCATTTGAGAGTCTATTTCTGAGTGAGAATTCTGTCAACATTGAGGGTTTGTGTTAAGAGGAAGACTGGGATTGCTTCATTGGATGGAAAGCTCATAATCAAGCATGAAACGTTCTTTATCTTCAATTTTGATTATGATTGAAATATATTTGTATCTTTATGTTTGTTGTATGTGCAAAGATTGAAGGTCATTTTTTGAATGCAAATTAGATAATAGCAGTGTTCCACGAGCCTGGGGGACGGGGAAACGGGGGGACGGGGAAACGCGTTTCGGAGACGGGGGGACAAAGGGCCTTAGTTTGGGGACGGCAGGGAGACGGCGGGGGGACGGCGGCGGGGGGGTGGCGCTGATATAGTTATACATATACTTATAGTACTTGAAAAACTAGTTTTGAAAAGATGTATAATAGTATAGCAGTATAAGAATTACATTTCAAATGAAACTATAGGAAATTAGTAAATTTATAACATGGCAAAATTTGAAATACTAAATCTAAATACGAAGATATTTGAATTGTCAAATTGGAGATTTCTATTATATCGCCAAAGGCCCAAATATGAATAACATTGATGATATGACAAAGTCTATAAAGATGATTAATTGATTACATGATTCATCATTAGTTCATTACAATAAGTAGCATTACAAAATGAAAACTGAAAAGACAAAATGCCAAAATGTCGAAACTCAAAATGTAGTGAATGGAGGCCTCTAATCATCTCCAAACTCCCCATCACTGGAACTGCTGGACTCCACATGGTCAAGATCCCTCAAGCTCACACCAACCAGCCCTGCATCTGAAGTGGAAGGATCATCCTCATCAATCTGTGAAGGCTCCTCTGGCTCCACATCCCATCGTGCCGCTGGACTCTCCTTGTACACAATTGTCTTGCGGTCCATGATACGCAAAGCACTGTGTACAGCCACAAGCTTCTCTGCTCTCTTAGAGGTAAGTATGTTCCTCTTAAGAGAGTGGATGAAGCTATATGTAGACCAGTTCCTCTCAGCAACTGAAGAACTGGAAACCTGGGATAGCAGACGAATAGCTAGAGTGGTGGTCAAAGATTTCGAACTGACAATTCCACCACAAAAGTGGGTCCTCCTGTGCCATAGAAACTATATCCACCTTTGCTGCATCTGAATAGCCTCTAAGAGTGGCAAATCTGGTCCACTCAGAGCCCAAGAAACTCCCAGTCTCCCAGTCTCCCAAGAAACTCCTAGACGTTTCCCAGTCTCCCGAGAAACTCCTAGACGTCTCCCCAGGAGACTTGGAGACGTGGAGACGTCTCCCCGTCTCCGGCGGCGCTTTGGTGGCGGTGGCGGGACGGCGGGGGACGCCAAGTACCCGTCCCCCCGTCCCCGGGACGTCCCCGTTTCCGAAACGGGTCACATTTTGGGGGGAAACGCGTCCCCGTGGTTCACTGGATAATAGGGAAAATGAGCTATTATGAGAAAAGTTTATTTAATTATGCATAAGAAGTGAATTTATGTGAAGGAATTTATGAGGAGGTTTAAAATGCATATTAGTGTGAAGTTGCATAATTTGTATGGTCTCCATATAAGGAGAATACAATAGTAATAGTTAATATTTACTAGGTTTGAAATGAAGGCAGAGTCAAGTAAGGTCTTTTCAGCTTAAGTTATTAGGTTAAATGAGCTAAGCTTGAGTACTCCTAGGATAAAGATTTCCTGATTAGAAGGGATTGTATAAGACACTTGTAGACTGTCTCATTTCTAACTAGATAGATTGTTGTAGGTAGCCTGGGGTGATTAATTATCCATCGAAGGATATAGCCTATGCATAGTGTAAGATAGCCCTAAGTCAAATCAACCTTGAGTAGTGTAAGTGATAGATGACTTACTCAATCGTTTACTGAACTGTTGTACCCCAAAATTAAAATTTTTGTTACACAGACATTTTGGAGAAATGAGTATAAGTCATGTTAAATCAGTTAAAAAGGTCGAAATATGGGTGTGCATGTCTTGCATAAGGGGTTAAAACGCAAAATTTTCAAAATCTGACGATCTGGGTCTGCTAAGAGCGACCTAATCTACAAAACCCAGATCTCAGTTTTCCATCCCTACTTTTTAGGAAAATTGTTATTTTTAGAAAAAAAATCTAAAAATAGTAACTTTTTATGGGTTTTTTTGGGTTTCTTTTGAAACGAATACTGGCAAAACTTTCTAAAAATAGAAAGTTGGTCCGATAGGGTCCAATCTGATTTCGATTGGCTCAAAATACGTCCATATCAGGCTGGTGCAGTCAGAATCTCAAAATAATCAATTTTTCCCTATTGGGTCTATTCTGCTTTTCCAGAAGCATATCAGGAGCTCCGAGGTCATCAATAGAGGTCAATCAGCTGCCAGGCGTCACATTCAACACCCAGGCATTCAACAGAAGGTGATTTGGTAAGCAAGCACGAAGAACGGAGAGGAAGGTGAAAACTGTGAAAATATTCTAACACTGCTAGCCATGGGCGCCCCAGGAGAGAATAGGTGCCCATCTTTCTAGGGCATTAAATGTTGAAATTAAGGTTTGAGCCTCCAACCAAAGTTGCTTAGTTCTCTTCCAGCTCTGCAACGAGTCCGACGGTGCAGTCAACAGATCATCCAGTCGCCCGGGATTCGAGGCTGAACAGGGAGGATTCATACAGAAGTCAGAATGAAAAAGAATGACAATTATCAAAATTTGACTAAGTATGGGAACTTTGGGCACCCCTGGTGAAGAAGGGCACCCAACTTTTTGGAGCACCTAACTCAGCAGTTAGGGTTTGTGAATATGCTCAATCTGATCTTTGATCTTCATCTGGATCAAAGGGAAATTCATCCCACAAAGGTTCTTTATCATACCTTGGTGTCAACCAACCGGGATCCCAAATAGAAAAAGGCTTATTGTTTTGATCAAAAGAAAAGTACTCTTCATGCTTCTCTTGGAGTGTTGAGTCTTTGAATAGGTCACCATGTAACTCACTTGAACTGATTTCTTCATAAGTCCTCTCCAAGGGCTCAGTTTGATGATCAAACCCACGTTCACCCAGATCATCAATGTCATAGTGAAGCAAAGAATCTTCAATGTTAGCTGTTTTGAAAACTTCGTCACTTTTTCCTTCAATATAACCTCCATCTATAGGTATATTTCTGATCTCATCTTTAGTAATCATATGCATACCAAAAAGGACTCCTTGATCACTTGTCATAATTTCTTCTTGTGAAAACTCTTAAGGAGTTTGGACAGCAACAAGAGGAAAACTACCCATCACCAAATCTTCAACACGAGGTGGTACAATCATGTAGGAATCATTACCAACATTATCACTTTGGCAATGGTCAATGGCTGATTCAAAGGCACCATCAGTATTTCCTTCTACTTGCTCTTCTTCAACAAACAAACTCATCCCATACAACAGTACTACTGAAATCTTCTGTGAAGCCCGTAGCTTCAAGACCTTCTTAGGTTGAATCCTTAATAGAACTCAAGACTGTGGTTATGTTCTTTTCACCGAGCTGATTTTCATCACCTCCTCTTAAATGCAAGTCTAGGGAAGTATTTTGGGGCTCTACCCTTAACTCCTCATTTGTCAAGGTATCTTCATCAAGCTCACGATCATTCTGATGTGACATGTGCACCTTTCTATCCCTACTCTCAGACTTAGAAAAAATCTTTTTGATTCCCCATCTTATGTCAGGATCTCTCATTAGTGTGGTCAGTTCCTGCATCAACTCAAGTAAAGACTTCTCTGTAGTCATCTCTCTCTATTCGTAGTGTTTGGTATCTCTGTCACTCATCTGACAACTGAATCATCGAATATTTTCACAGGATGGCAGGATCTTGGCTCTGATACCACTGTAAAGAACCGGAACTAATTTTTTCCAATTTTTCAATATAGCAACTCAACAAACAAGAACCCGTTAGGGTTAGTTTAATCAAACCAGTAGTTACAAATAACTCGTTGCCAAGAATGCGCACTCAATCTCAACAAGAGAGAAGTTGTCATATGGCAAGAGGATCGTCAGTACCTTAAATCAAACTGTAACTGAAAGTAACTCAACACCAAGTATGTGCTACTCAATCCAGAATGGAAATGAGGCGACCATATGGCAGAGATATAAAGAAATACAAATGCAACTTCAGAATGTAAAGTAGGCGGCAAGCCAGCCTCTTCCACTTATCTAGTGGGAAATACAATAAATGAAAGAGCAAAAGTTAGAATGCTGATAGTACTACTGTTCAGCTTACAATAATTAGAGAATGTCTCTCAACCACATAGAATAAGAAAGTCTATCACTGCTGTAATGAAGTATAATGTCTTCTCAATGCTCACAATGACTTCCCTTCCAAACCCAACTCAAAAGATGAACTTTATGTAACTAATATGACTGATCATAGACTGAAATTACTTAACCAGCAATATGAAACCCCACTAAAATGCTCACAACTTACACTAGACTCGCTCAAAATGCATGAGACGAAATGCAAAATACTCTTGAGATGATGGCGACCAAGATGGAACACCAAAGCCCACCAAAGAACCCTTGATTTTTTTTGCATGAATTTCAAGAAGGGCCAGAATGGTACGGCTGCAAGAGGGGCGATTTCCTTTAATAAATTCAAGTTCTTCAATATAAAATCTATAAATTGGCACAAAGGGGCGCCCACCCTAGACAAGAAGAAATAAGCAACACCCAGAACGAGTACATTTTTATTTTCAAAGATATGAGTGAAAACTACAATCTGCCATGATATCAGCAACTCCAGAAAATGACATGAAATGCAATAAACTGAAACTACAAAGGAAAAACTCAAGCTACAATGCAAACCTCGCTACAAAATCTCTCACCAACAACCAAACTTCTCCACTAGATGCTATCTCTCAAGCATGAAGTCGAGCCAAGGCTAGGAAGCATTCATTCCTCGAAGCAATTCCAGCACCATTTCAGCAGCATAACAATATTCAAGACATAAGATAAGAAATGAAGTCCCAAGGCTCCCTTTTATAACTTTGAGAAGACCCTCCAGAAGCTTCTAGAAGGTGCGCCCTAACTTCAAGATGCTTTTAGGTTTTGACCATTGACCAAGCATAAAGTGGCGTCCCATTTCAAGTGATAAATCATTTTAAAATAAAATATCAAGCTCCTCAAGGATGGCGTACTTTTCTTCTTGAGTATTTTTTGACCCAAGAACATCAAATATTTTTTAATGAAATAAACACCCTCAAAAGTCCCCCTTTTAAAAACAACATAAAGTCTCATTAGGCCAAGGGGTCCCAATATTAAATTATAACATTTTTTAATTAAAATACTTCTCTCCAGAAATGCACCAAAATGCCAGAAACATCAATACCAACTGAACCGCCAGAACGAGAGAATCAACTGAACTAAAACCAGCCTGTCCATTGCCAAAAATAGAATTTACTAAAAATAGTAAATTCTAAAAGTTACCCTGATCGAAGCGCATGCGCCACTATTGTGAAGCTTTATGAAAACCCAGAAAGAATCTGCAATTCAAAATCCTGAACTCCAGGATGTAGCCGTCATAACTTACTAAAAATAGTAAGTCCATAAAGGTTGCTTGACGCAATTGCAAATCATACCTCTGCGAAGCTCTCTGAAAACCCAGAAGGAATCCAGAATCCAAACACACAAACTCCAACAAGCAAAGTCCTGAATCTTCAAAAGAACCCACCAAACTGTTGGGAACCCTAATTCTACCTCTAACCATCCAACAGCGCACCGGGAAAAGGCCATCAATCACTGAAAAGTGTAGAGGTAAAAACGGGGACATTACAAGCTACGTCAAGGTATCCAAGGGTTTGAACAAACAGTGGCTGAAGTAAAACCTAGGCATGAAATCATCATTGTTGATTTAGATACAGCCTATGGTTCAGCAATTTCTAAAGAACACAAGAGGCAGATCCTTGCTTGGATAGAGCGTCATGTCTTCAAAGTTAAAACTTACGAGAGGATATCTGAGGAGTTATTTGCCTACAGACAAAGGGTGATCGAAGCTCTTCTTTTCATCAGCGAGTTTGTCACAAAGATCCCTTCTCGGTACAGTCTTGAAGATGGTTCCTACGTCGGGCTTGATGAAGTGCAAACTCAATTTCAGAGTGTTGTTTGTAGATGTGATAGCAGCAATCCAGTTGGCGGGAGAATGAGTCATATTTCGATGATGTCAGCAAAGTTTGAAAAGGCGTCCAATGAGGTCGAAGATTTCCTAAGATCACTTGCAGATGCTGAAGACATTCTAGAAAAGCGGTGTTTTGCTATTGATGGCATAGATGCACCGAACCAGGACACAATTTCTAACTTTCTAGCGGATGTGACCGAGCTTTAAAGCAGCTTTCTTCCAGAAGTTTTCTTCCCGCTTTTTTTCTATTCTTGGAATAATTCTTATCCATTCTTTGAGAAGAGAAAGAAGATAAAATGTGATAGTTGGCATTTCCCGCTTTTTCTGCTTTCTTAGGTGTTAGATGTTATCTTCTTTCTAGATTTAGAAATAAAGCAAGTGCTTGCTGAGCAAGCCCTAGATTGTGAAAGCAAGGAGATTTTAGGGTTCCCTACTCCTCTGCTTTCCTATAAATAAGAGCCTTTGCTCATTAGTTTTTCTTTAACCATGCTAGTGATAACAAAACGCTGAGCCTATTGTGCCTTCTATTTGTTATTCAAATGTTGTTCAATTGTTTTATGATAGCAAATTGTTGAGTCTCTTTTAGCCAACAAGGAGTTATTGTAGGTGTTGTTCCTATTGTGTAAGAACAAGAGTGCAAGCCTCTTTAGCTGCAAGCTCTTGTTCCAAGTATGTTAGAAGTATCTTTTGTTCTAGAAGTTTGA
>VDFB02301745.1:0-36213 GCA_007258455.2 Sequoia sempervirens | reverse complement strand
TCACTTGTCATAATTTCTTCTTGTGAAAACTCTTGAGGAGTTTGGACAGCAACAAGAGGAAAACCATCCATCACCAAATCTTCAACACGAGGTGGTACAATCATGTAGGAATCATTACCAACATTATCACTTTGGCAATGGTCAATGGCTGATTCAAAGGCACCATCAGTATTTCCTTCTACTTGCTCTTCTTCAACAAACTTATCCCATACAACAGTACTACTGAAATCTTCTGCGAAGCCCGTAGCTTCAAGACCTTCATAGGTTGAATCCTTAATAGAACTCAAGACTGTGGTTATGTTCTTTTCACCGAGCTGATTTTCATCACCTCCTCTTAAATGCAAGTCTAGGGAAGTATTTTGGGGCTCTACCCTTAACTCCTCATTTGTCAAGGTATCTTCATCAAGCTCACGATCATTCTGATGTGACATGTGCACCTTTCTATCCCTACTCTCAGACTTAGCAAAAATCTTTTTGATTCCCCATCTTATGTCAGGATCTCTCATTAGTGTGGTCAGTTCCTGCATCAACTCAAGTAAAGACTTCTCTGTAGTCATCTCTCTCTATTCGTAGTGTTTGGTATCTCTGTCACTCATCTGACAACTGAATCATCGAATATTTTCACAGGATGGCAGGATCTTGGCTCTGATACCACTGTAAAGAACCGGAACTAATTTTTTCCAATTTTTCAATATAGCAACTCAACAAACAAGAACCCGTTAGGGTTAGTTTAATCAAACCAGTAGTTACAAATAACTCGTTGCCAAGAATGCGCACTCAATCTCAACAAGAGAGAAGTTGTCATATGGCAAGAGGATCGTCAGTACCTTAAATCAAACTGTAACTGAAAGTAACTCAACACCAAGTATGTGCTACTCAATCCAGAATGGAAATGAGGCGACCATATGGCAGAGATATAAAGAAATACAAATGCAACTTCAGAATGTAAAGTAGGCGGCAAGCCAGCCTCTTCCACTTATCTAGTGGGAAATACAATAAATGAAAGAGCAAAAGTTAGAATGCTGATAGTACTACTGTTCAGCTTACAATAATTAGAGAATGTCTCTCAACCACATAGAATAAGAAAGTCTATCACTGCTGTAATGAAGTATAATGTCTTCTCAATGCTCACAATGACTTCCCTTCCAAACCCAACTCAAAAGATGAACTTTATGTAACTAATATGACTGATCATAGACTGAAATTACTTAACCAGCAATATGAAACCCCACTAAAATGCTCACAACTTACACTAGACTCGCTCAAAATGCATGAGACGAAATGCAAAATACTCTTGAGATGATGGCGACCAAGATGGAACACCAAAGCCCACCAAAGAACCCTTGATTTTTTTTGCATGAATTTCAAGAAGGGCCAGAATGGTACGGCTGCAAGAGGGGCGATTTCCTTTAATAAATTCAAGTTCTTCAATATAAAATCTATAAATTGGCACAAAGGGGCGCCCACCCTAGACAAGAAGAAATAAGCAACACCCAGAACGAGTACATTTTTATTTTCAAAGATATGAGTGAAAACTACAATCTGCCATGATATCAGCAACTCCAGAAAATGACATGAAATGCAATAAACTGAAACTACAAAGGAAAAACTCAAGCTACAATGCAAACCTCGCTACAAAATCTCTCACCAACAACCAAACTTCTCCACTAGATGCTATCTCTCAAGCATGAAGTCGAGCCAAGGCTAGGAAGCATTCATTCCTCGAAGCAATTCCAGCACCATTTCAGCAGCATAACAATATTCAAGACATAAGATAAGAAATGAAGTCCCAAGGCTCCCTTTTATAACTTTGAGAAGACCCTCCAGAAGCTTCTAGAAGGTGCGCCCTAACTTCAAGATGCTTTTAGGTTTTGACCATTGACCAAGCATAAAGTGGCGTCCCATTTCAAGTGAGATATAAATCATTTTAAAATAAAATATCAAGCTCCCCAAGGATGGCGTACTTTTCTTCTTGAGCATTTTTTGACCCAAGAACATCAAATATTTCTTAATGAAATAAACACCCTCAAAAGTCCCCCTTTTAAAAACAACAT
Source organism: Sequoia sempervirens (assembly GCA_007258455.2). NCBI lineage: Eukaryota > Viridiplantae > Streptophyta > Pinopsida > Cupressales > Cupressaceae > Sequoia > Sequoia sempervirens. Next base: position 34,159 of record VDFB02301745.1, on the reverse strand, counting down.
AAAGTTGTCTCATTAGGCCAAGGGGTCCCAATATTAAATTATAACATTTTTTAATTAAAATACTTCTCTCCAGAAATGCACCAAAATGCCAGAAACATCAATACCAACTGAACCACCAGAACGAGAGAATCAACTGAACTAAAACCAGCCTGTCCATTGCCAAAAATAGAATTTACTAAAAATAGTAATTCTAAAAGTTACCCTGATCGAAGCGCATGCGCCACTATTGCGAAGCTTTATGAAAACCCAGAAAGAATCTGCAATTCAAAATCCCGAACTCCAGGATGTAGCCGTCATAACTTACTAAAAATAGTAAGTCCAGAAAGGTTGCTTGACGCAATTGCAAGTCATACCTCTGCGAAGCTCTCTGAAAACCCAGAAAGAATCCAGAATCCAAACACACAAACTCCAACAAGCAAAGTCCTGAATCTTCAAAAGAACCCACCAAACAGTTGGGAACCCTAATTCTACCTCTAACCATCCGACAACGCACCGGGAAAAGGCCATCAATCACTGAAAAGTGTAGAGGTAAAAACGGGGACATTACAAGCTACGTCAAGGTATCCAAGGGTTTGAACAAACAGTGGCTGAAGTAAAACCTAGGCATGAAATCATCATTGCTGATTTAGATACAGCCTATGGTTCAGCAGTTTCTAAAGAACACAAGAGGCAGATCCTTGCTTGGATAGAGCGTCATGTCTTCAAAGTTAAAACTTACGAGAGGATATCTGAGGAGTTATTTGCCTACAGACAAAGGGTGATCGAAGCTCTTCTTTTCATCAGCGAGTTTGTCACAAAGATCCCTTCTCGGTACAGTCTTGAAGATGGTTCCTACGTCGGGCTTGATGAAGTGCAAACTCAATTTCAGAGTGTTGTTTGTAGATGTGATAGCAGCAATCCAGTTGGCGGGAGAATGAGTCATATTTCGATGATGTCAACAAAGTTTGAAAAGGCGGCCAATGAGGTCGAAGATTTCTTGAGATCAGTTGCAGATGCTGAAGATATTCTAGAAAAGCGGTGTTTTGCTATTGATGGCATAGATGCACCGAACCAGGACACAATTTCTAACTTTCTAGCGGATGTGATCAAGCTTTAAAGCAGCTTTCTTCCAGAAGTTTTCTTCCCGCTTTTTTTCTATTCTTGGAATAATTCTTATCCATTCTTTGAGAAGAGAAAGAAGATAAAATGTGATAGTTGGCATTTCCCGCTTTTTCTGCTTTCTTAGGTGTTAGATGTTATCTTCTTTCTAGATTTAGAAATAAAGCAAGTGCTTGCTGAGCAAGCCCTAGATTGTGAAAGCAAGGAGATTTTAGGGTTCCCTACTCCTCTGCTTTCGTATAAATAAGAGCCTTTGCTCATTAGTTTTTCTTTAACCATGCTAGTGATAACAAAACGCTGAGCCTATTGTGCCTTCTATTTGTTATTCAAAAGTTGTTCAATTGTTTTATGATAGCAAATTGTTGAGTCTCTTTTAGCCAACAAGGAGTTAGCTTGTAATTGTTGTTCCTAGCTAGGTAAGAACAAGATTGCAAGCCCCTTTAGCTCGCAGCAAGCTCTTGTCCTTGCATGTTAGGTGATTGTGTTCCGGTTTGAGAAATAAAATCATGAGCCTCCTTTGCCTGATACAACGCTCCCGATTCGACATATTTATGCTTATGCTTGATCTCTGAATTTCAGCTTTCATACTGGAAGTGTGTATGTTTTGTTGGAAAAGAGTTTATTGAAGCACTTTGTCAGAGAATCAACCTTGTTCATTTCTAGTTTCTCTTGCTCTGCGTATTACTTGAGAAGTTAGAAATGTCTTTAGCTTAAGTTAGTCGTAGTTGAAGTTCTTAAAACAGAAAATCTCAGTTGCGGCATTTGTGTTTAATAAACCTTGTGCTCTAAGCTGATCAAAAAGATAGGCAACTTAGTTCTTAGTTTACTTTCTTTCAACACCATCAGCAACAGGGAGCTTCCCCTCCTAATTTGAAGAGCAATTTTACTGTGCATAGTTGTCTGTTTCAAATATGCATTCCAGAGGTGCGAATTTAAACGCCAACATGAACTAAAACTCTTCGATCAAAGTAGTGTAATGTACCTACATCCTCCTAGATCGGGCGATGATTACACTATCCGTTCACCGTGATCCATTAGTACATGCTAGTTCGGGATTGTGGGATTACAAGGATCTAGTCATGTAGGACACACCACTATGCTCAGTTGGTTAACAGTATCGGTTACTCAACCAATCCCTTCAACGAAGGGAGGGCCATCCGTTGAATTATGGATGTGCGGGGGACCACATTATAAGTCCGTCGTTGGTGAAAAAAGCAGCCGAGTGATGTTTCTCCTCCACTGAAGGCTACTGAAGAACCAAGATTTGAAAGGGAAGATCCTGGACCGTCTTACTACTATTTGTTCCAAAGCTCATTGGAGCTATCTTAGTCAAGGTACGTATTCTTGTTTCATGTACTTGTGAAGTTATTATAATGAAAGGGAATCTTTATTGTAAATGAATATGGCAACTTGTTCATGTATTATCAATAAGGAAACGGAAAAAAAAATTATTGCAATGTCATGTTAACACTGTAAGAACCCTGGTGGTTCTCAGCCCCGAAACCCTAACTGTAAGTTTTGTTTTTGCATTTTTTTGGTTTTTTTGTGTTTTGATGGATTTTATGCTATGTTTATTTTCGTACTGCTAATAAATTCAGCAAATCTAAATGCCAAGAAAAGACTTCGATTTTTGCTCGGTATAGAAAGCATCATCGGCTGAAGAGTCGTAGGATACAATCTTGAAATACAACATAAGAATTAAATAAGAATGTATTTCATGAAAAAACCTGATTTCCTTTTGCAGCCGCCTGAAGGAATGCTGAAGGAGTACGGCTAAATAAAAAACTGAGTCTCTGGTCTTTAAAAATCAATGCTGAGACTCTGAAGACCCTAGGCGCACCCAGACTGATTGATAGAAGCTAAGTTCTGAAGGTTCCCACTGGCAAACAAGAAAGTACGGCCTGCTGGTACAAGTCAGTACGGCCCCAGCTGCAGCAATAAATGAAGTACGGATTCTCTGAATAAATGCCAGATCTCTATGGCGTGAACTCTGTGAAGTCGCCTCCACTGCAAGATGTTTATTCTCTGTCAATCTCTGAATAAATAACTCAATGAACTCAATCTGTAACTCCTGAATGAAGTCACCCAGATGCAAGCTTAAACCGCCAATTCCTCAAGAGGTATCGCTCTCTGCAAAATGCTTCTGGACGCCAAAACCCTAGGGTTTGTAAACTCAATGCTCGGGAAGCAATTAAGACAAGCCGAACAGCATAAACATAATGGTTTATCTCGTTCTTCTGCCAACATATACTATAGTACCCTCGAATCTAATAGTTTTTAATAATCATTTAATAAAAATGATTAAATTTGTCTTTTAGACTTAGGAGAAATACTTTTAATAATTGGCGCCATCATTAATGAATAAAAAATATTCATTATATCAAATATTAATCTCTTTATTATAAAGTATAATAAATACTTTATAATATGCCAATTAAATTAAATATTTAAATATTTCAATAAAGTGACTTTAGTATAAAGTCAAAATATTAAATATTCATTAATCATTAAATACTCCTTATTTCTCCGTCTGATCACCAAACTGAATAACTGGGTCGACTCTGAGCTGAATAGTTGAACCAGGTGCCCTGCCCAAAATAGCAGCTTCCGCCTGACCTAACTTTCTAAAAATAGAAAGTTTTTGAAAATGCACTCTGGAAGATTCTGCAAAGGCCCAACCTGAAACAACTGCAAAACTAGAGCTACCAAACACTGAGTAACTGCCCCAGATGATCCTCTGCACACTCCTGTCAGCCTACGACGATCGAAATAATAGGCTAACCTCGTCACCAGCTGCGCTGACTAGGATGGGGACATCACAGTCCGCCCTCCCTGAAATTGCTTGTCCTCAAGCAATCTCAACTCTGGATGCTGTAAGATCTCCTCTGACTCCCATGTAGCATCCTCAACCCCAAAATCTTCCACTTGACCGTGATATTCCCTCGATCACACCGGCAGGTGTTCCTCTCTCATTTTGAGGATGGCCCCAGTACTAGTGCATCAGCTTCCCCTTTGTCATCAAGGGGTGGTAGAATTGGAGAGGGTATCACATGCTGACCCAATGCCTTCTTCAGGCGAGAAACGTGAAACATGTTGTGAACCCTGCTATCTGCTGGTAAGTCCAACTCATAAGCAACCTCACCCACTCGTCTGACAACACAAAATGGACCATAGTAGCTTTAGGTTTCAGTTTTCCACTCTTCCTTTATAGGACTTCCACGATAATGGGCCGCAACATGAGGTACACCATATCACCACCTCAAAAAGTATCACTAACCCTTTCCCTCGATCAACATACCGCTTAATTTTGTGCCCGGCTGATATTGTCTCTGAGAGACTCAAAATGTCCTCACACTCGCATCATATCCCCCAGACTTCAAGACTCGCTATCAGCCAATATCAAATCCGTATTGGGTGCCCATACCCGCACAAAGCCGCAAAGTATGCCATCTGATCGTCATGTGGTGAGTCGAGTTATAACAATACTCGCATAGATAGATCCATCTCACCCAAGCTCTCTGCTGTCCAGCTATATAATTACGCAAATAACCTTCCACCCACTTATTGACAATCTCTGTCTGCCCATCTGTCTGCGGATGGTAGTTGGTACTCAGTGTCAGTTCGGTCCCACAAAGCCTGAACAACTCCTGCCAAAAGTTGCTCATGAACCGATTGTCTCTATCGCTGACTATCGTCCGAGGTAACCATGCAGCCGGAATACCTCTCTGAAAAATAACTCTGCAGTCTGCGATGCTGTGAAAGTAGTAGTAATCGGGAAGAAGTGTGCGTATTTAGTCAACCGATCAACCACTACGTAGATGCAATCTTTACCTCGGCTGGCAACCCGTGATAAAGCCCATTGATGTTCACCCGCACTTCCCATCGTATCGTATGGTCGGAGTAATCCAAATAGATAAGGTAAGTTCCCCGCTATTCGCCGGGCACAATAACACTCTACCTGACATACCGTAATACAGTTTTCAGCCCTTCAAGTAAACCGCTCCCATCCATTTTCGAAGTGTCTTATAGTATCCGATGACCTTCGCCATAGCGATTCGAAATTTCAAAACCATTCCCAATTTAAAAGTCGTACTGCCTTCGGTGAAACGATCAAGTCATCTACAATAGTATACCTATCGGCCCTCGTCATTCTCACAACAATGCTAGAAGCCCATGGGTTCTTAGCATACTCGAATAATCCTGGCCTCCAATCCTCGGTGGATCCGTACAAAAGCATTCAACCGAGGGTTCGGCGACAAGCATACGGGCCATTTACATTCTCGGCTTTCCTTAATGAAGTAGATATCAAAGTCATACAATCAGTAGCCACTTCCAAACGGGCTTTGTTGCCTTCATTCGAAGTTCGTCCAAGGAAGTGTTTCAGGCTATTGTGGTTTGTACGCACACTGAACTTGTTGCCTACCAAGTATTGCCTGAATTTAGCCAAAGCATGCATAATGGCTAACATCTCCTTGTCGTAAATACTGTAAAATCTCTCAGGACCCCTGAGCTTCCTGCTCTCGAATGCAATAGGATGTTGCTCCTGCATCAAAACGGCATTCTCCTGGGCGAATCACAGTAAATCAAATGATCTCAGAAAGTCGCAGTCAGCAGAATTTTAGCATGGTAAAGTCATGATCACCCCCGAACCCTGTCAGCACTCGCTACCGTAGGACCAAGTAAAAGCCCCCTTTGTCAAATCAAGAAGGGTGGGTTTACGAGAACCCACTAACAATTCCCTCGTGAAATGCACACAACCCAATGAACCTCGAGCCGCCAGAATTTTCAGTAATCGCCACTCAACTATAGCTCGGACCTTTTCAGGGTCCATACTCACTCCCTTGGCACTGATGATGTGCCCCAGATACAACAACTCCTCCATACCGAGCTCACACTTGGATTCCTTAGCATAGAAAGACTCATCTGCTAAGATACCCAAGACTGCATCTAAGTGAGCCAGATGCTCCTCCCATGACCTGCTATAAACCAGAATGTCGTCGAAGAAGACTAACACAAATCTCCTCAACTGGGAACTGAAAACCCTGTTCATAGTCGCCTGAAAGGTGGCAGGTGCATTGGTTAACCCGAAGGGCATAACCAAGAACTCAAAGTGACCGCAATGACACCTGAAAGCGGTTTTCTCAATATCCTGCTCCCTCATCTGAATCTGGTGGTACCCTGATCTCAAATCAATCTTCGTAAAGAAGACAGCTCCGTGCAACTCATCTATCAGCTCATCAATGCGTGGAATAGGGTACCTATTCTTAATTGTCCTTTTGTTGAGTTGCCTGTAATCGATACACATCCGTAGTGATCCATCCTTCTTCACCAACACAACCAATGAAGCAAAAGTTGATTTGCTAGGTCTGATATGCCCCATAGCTAACAACTCATTGATGGTCTTCTCTATCTCATCCTTGAGTTGTTTCGGATGTCTGTAGGGAGTGATCATAACGGGCTTCGCGCCCTCCTCCAACTCAATGATATGCTCTGTGCCTCTGTCTGGAGGTCTACCAGGTGGAATGTCACTAAACACTTTGGAGTGTTTAGTCCTCAAGATCTGAATGTCAGGGTGGTACTCACCCTTCTGCTGCTCCTGCTGGGCTGGCATCAACATGCACTCTGCTGCCCAGTCAACCATATCATGACGAATGAGCCTCTCCATCCGCTTGAATGAAACCATCCTTAGATTACTGTCTCGAATCGCCTTGATGACATGTGGTCTCCCATCAACCTTAAATTTCATCTCCATGTCACGCAAATTGAGTGTGAACTCACCCAAATCGTGCAACCATGCCATCCCTAACACCACATCAGTATCTCCCATGTTAACAACATAGAATTCAGTCTTGAATTCATAGTTGTTCAGTCTCATCGGAAGATCAGTAATCTTTCGGTCACATCTGAGAGTATATCCATCAGCCACCTTGACTCGAATACCCTCGAATGCCTCTGTTTGGATGCCATGCCTCTCCACCAAACGTGCATCAATGAAATTGTGTGTAGCACCAGTATCCAACAATGTGATCACCTTCTGACCTGCTAAGAGCCCACGAAGTCTAAACGAACCATCTCTCTGAAGGCTAGTCAAATGGGCTTCCTGTAGCTTCCTTCCACCTTCGTGTTCACCCTCATTTTCGGATCTGTCATCATCTGAAGGCTCGGAATCAGCTTGCTTGTCTGACAGATCAGATTGCTCTTCGCCCTCATAAAACCATTCCATCCGATTATTTTTGACCTTAGGACGAAGTGGGCATATATGTTTTTCATCATAGGGTGCCTTGCACCAGAAACACAACTTTTTCTTTCTCAATTCGTTCAATGTTTCTCGGTCAAAGGGTGGTGCATTCTGTCTCTTAGGATCCGGTTGATCCTTCCTTCTGTCAAAGGGCCTATTCCTATCATTATTCCTGTCAAAAGGCCTATTAGGCCTTGTGTAGGGTGTTGACCCAGAATTGAACTTGCTGCGAGGTGCTGCAAGCTCCATGCTTCGCGCCTTTCTCATGGCCTCCTGAAGTGTAGGAGGGTCAAAAGCCTTGACCCAACCTCTCATAGGTTCTGTCAAACCCTCAACGAAGAGTATAATGAGTCTTCGTTTTGAAATCCCTGTCACCATGACTGCCACTCTCTGAAACTCGCCAATATAAGAATCCAAGCTACCCGTCTGTCTGAGCTGAGCTAGCTCCCTGAAATAAAGTTCCGGATCCTTCCTATCAAATCTCTCTATGAGCCTGCTAGTGAACTCCTGATAGGTATTGACTGCATGATGACCAAGCGTATACATGCCGTGATGCCACCAATCATGCGCTATCCCATCTAGATGCAACGTAGCAAACTTGATGGCCTCGTCCTCCTGCATCGGTCTCAATGAAAGGTAGTTGTCCAATTTCTGGACCCACGACCTTGCTGATGTCTTATCAGACCCATCAAAATATGGCAAGGTAATCTTGCTAACCGCATACTGCAAATCCCTGTTCACCTGTGGCTGTGGCTGGTGATGCTGAGGGGGTCTACGGTCAAATCTGCCTCCTCCTCTGGGTTTATAAACATCCATAAACTCATGAAACGTAAGTGCCTGCCGGATCTCAGGTGCTAGTGACATGTACTCACCATGAAACCTCGTCACATCTGCCACTGACATGCCATTATGTGGCTGAAACTCCTGATGCTGCCCCTGATGCTCTACCCCCAGAGTCTGTGGTGGAGTCTCTCTAGGTAAGAAAGTAGGCTGACCTGGCCTACGCTCCTGATAGATCGGTGACGACTGACGTGGTACTGATGCCAAAGGCTGATCTACTGGTGCAGTCCCGCTCGTCTGTCCAATCTGTATATAATGAGGCTGTGTGGGCGTATACTGTCTGATAGTGCCCATCAACTGGGACATCATGTCCATAATGTTATCATGCCTGCGTCTAAACTCCTCCTCTGTAATATCACCCTCTGCATGTGCCTTCCCTGTATCCCTAACTGTCTCTGTAGGAATCTCGCGATCTGCCATTAGGGTTGCAACACTGTTTTCACTGCTGTTAGAGCTGGATCTGTGAATGCCTAATATACCTGACACTTTCTCACCTTCTGGAATCGGTGGACCTGTCCAATCTTCGGCTCTGCCTGTCCCTACGCCCTTAATATAATGAATAGTATCTCTGCTCATGAAAAAGCAACTAAAAAGCACACTGTATTCTGAAAAAGCAACTGAAAAAGCACAGGATGGCAGGAAATCTGTGCTCTGATACCACTATACGAACCCTAGTGGTTCTCAGCCCCAAAACCCTAACTGTAAGTTTTGTTTTTGCATTTTTTTGGTTTTTTTGTGTTTTGATGGATTTTTGAGAAAATAAAGAAAGCTGCGATTTCTTCTAAAATGCTAATAAATTCCAAAATAAATCTAAATGCCAAGAAAAGACTTCGATTTTGCTCAGAGAAGGTAGGCGCACTTATTCATTAAATATTCAGAGCATTTACAATCTTGAAATACAACATAAGAATTAAATAAGAATGTATTTCATGAAAAACCTGATTTCCTTTTGCAGCCGCCTGAAGGAATGCTGAAGGAGTACGGCTAAATAAAATACTGAGTCTCTGGTCTTTAAAAATCAATGCTGAGACTCTGAAGACCCTAGGCGCACCCAGACTGATTGATAGAAGCTAAGTTCTGAAGGTTCCCACTGGCAAACAAGAAAGTACGGCCTGCTGGTACAAGTCAGTACGGCCCCAGCTGCAGCAATAAATGAAGTACAGATTCCCTGAATAAATGCCAGATCTCTGTGGTGTGAACTCTGTGAAGTCGCCTCCACTACAAGATGTTTATTCTCTGTCAATCTCTGAATAAATAACTCAATGAACTCAATCTGTAACTCCTGAATGAAGTCACCCAGATGCAAGCTTAAACTAGTATTTCACAGTCTCAGTCTGCCAATTCCTGAAGAGGTATCGTTCTCCAGAAACGCTTCGTCTGCCAGAAACCCTAGGGTTTGCAAACTCCAATGCTCAGAGCAATTAAGACAAAAGTTGAATAGCATAACATAATGGCTCGATTTTGTCTTTCCTGCCAATATATACTTCCTTGAGAAAATTCGACCCAATAGCTCTTTTAATAATCATTTAATAAAAAAATGATTAAATTTGTCTTTTAGACTTAGGAGAAATACTTTTAATAATTGGCGCCATCATTAATGAATAAAAAATATTCATTATATCAAATATTAATCTCTTTATTATAAAGTATAATAAATACTTTATAATATGCCAATTAAATTAAATATTCAAATATTTCAATAAAGTGACTTTAGTATAAAGTCAAAATATTAAATATTCATTAATCATTAAATACTCCTTATTTCTCCGTCTGATCACCAAACTGAATAACTGGGTCGACTCTGAGCTGAATAGTTGAACCAGGTGCCCTGCCCAAAATAGCAGCTTCCGCCTGACCTAACTTTCTAAAAATAGAAAGTTTCTGAAAATGCACTATGGAAGATTCTGCGAAGGCCCAACATGAAACAACTGCAAAACTAGAGCTACCAAACACTGAGTAACTGCCCCACATGATCCTCTGCACACTCCTGTCAGCCTACGAGGATCGAAATAATAGGCTAACCTCGTCACCAGCTGCGCTGACTAGGATGGGGACATCACAAACATGTTTACTTACTCGTATGATGTAAATTTAGGAAATTATTACTTTACTAAAGGGTTGGCACGTTACAAGACGACCTTCATGAAGTGGAGCCAGCAAACCTTTAAAATTGAATTATCCTTGACTATAATTGCTGCCTCCAGAAATACAACTCAAATCTTCAAAAATCAAACTGAAAGGGGAGATGCCTAGCAATGCGTGCAAGTCCTCCAAGATACGAATTGGAAGTATGCTCCAAAAATGACTGTAGTCAATCTCTAAGGTAGTGCCAATATTGATGATGCAGGCACAGTTCTCCAATAGTAAGAATGCCTCAAATATTAAATTCGATGTGCCCAGAATTTGTTTAAGAAAATCTCCAAATGAATGCAATCAATTTCTTCAAAGAAATCGTTTTTCTAAACTACAATGGATGACTGAAAAGTATGCTCATAAATTTCAATGACTCTTTTCAATAGAATCGAACCATGAGGCTTCTCAAATTCTTCTTAAAATCGATCCCTTCAAATCTATAAATGACTTTCAAAATCAAATCCCTTTAGAGTCTTCAAAATCTGCAATTATTTCTTTCAAATCAAAATATCTATTCTCCAAATTTTGGTTAATGACCATTAAAATTTGGAATGATAGTCTCAGCCAAATATAAACTCCTTTCAATGATGATTGCAACAATACAACAGCTGTTGCGAATCAAGTGGAGTTGCAACAATACATCAGCTACTACAACTCAAGAATGCAATAATAAATCAGCTATTGCACTCAATCAGCTCCTTATTCAAAATTGCAATAATACAATAGCTATTGCAATTGATTAAACTCCTCAATGAAGCACCTGTAGAAACCCTGAATTGGATTCCTCCACAATATCCAGTTAGGATTGATCTTTCACAACCGAACTTGGTACTCTAGAGTCTTCAAATGCTCGAGTAATGCAAAGATATCAAGCTTCCTATCAAACTAGTAATGAGAATAGAATTCAAGACATAAGCATGCTCAAATGCTAGGCTAGTAGCTCCTTATAATGATTTATCAATGACTTTTCAAGAAGCTTCTAGAAATAATATTATTTTATTCCATTAAGTGACTTTTATAATTTATTATTTTATTTTAAGTCACTTTATTAAATTAATTAAATATAAAGTTATCTTATAATTTAATTTATAGAAATAACTTTATAAATAATTAATTTAATACTTACTCCCTTATTTCTCCCGTTTAGCCTTTGGGAATAAATAAAGGCTAAACAATCCTCAAGGTGGCTATCGAAAAAGGGACATTCCAATGACTTTTCAAACATATGCAAGCTGAAACAATTAACAAATGCCAAATATGGATTCCAAACTCTTGCTGATCAACACTAATACAATATTCCAAAACCCTTGTAAATCAAATATGCAACTTCAAACAGTCATTTCTAAACCTCACAATGTTGGTATACACCTTTGAATGCAACATGAACAATGGATTTGAATGGTTTGACTTTGTGTCAAACCACATCAAGCATTATTGCTGATATGACGTCTAAAACCCTAGGTTGCCAACTACATTCAGAAATAATTATAACAGTAATAGGAAACCACTGAAATTGATTTTTGTTGAACTGTAGCAGCTGAAAAAATGTACAATGATGATAAAATGATGCTAGAAACAATTGTCAGACTTAAAACAATAATAAATTCCTCTCACAGTAAACAAAATGAATGAAAATGTTGATGGTACAGCTACCATGAGCCCAGAAATCCCTGAAAAATAATTTTGGACTCCTAGTAAGAGGCTGCAAAAGCTGGAAATGGTGATGGTGGCTCCTTTACAGGTGTGGAGTTCAAGATCTAGGGCTGGAAAAGATTGGCACCAGAATGAAGGGCACCCTTGGCCAGCAGGAGCGCTTTGTCCTTGATGTGTACTGATTTATCTTCCATTTTGCATGCTCTGATCTGAGATCACTGTTGTTGTTTAATTTGTCTCGCATGCTGACTAACAGGTTCATTGCGAAGCTAAGCTGACACCGGAGATATCCCCTGAAGACAAGCTTGCTCAAAAATGACATCTGGATCATCTAGTTGAAGGGCGCCCCTAGCCAGCAGGGGCGCTTTTTCTCATGTGTAACTATATAGTCTCCTTGGTAGCAAGGCATGTCTTTTCCAGAGTTAGCCAATTTTTGGCATTTTTCAATTTTGAAAATCCCCTCTGTCAGATAGCATCTTTTTCAACATTTTCGCCATGGATTTTTCATTGAAGCTTAGCTTTCAACACTTGGTACTGGCCATTCTGCCATTAATGGCTACAGAAGTCCTAGCTATCTTCCTGAAAAATGAAAATAGACCCACCAAAGTAAAACAAATTTTTTGGTGATTCGGACTTGACCAGTGTGATCGTGAAATCAATTCATCCTATCAAAATCATTTTCAATCATTTCTGGAAAGATCCTATTTTTAGGGGTTTTCCTAGAAACAAGAGTTTGAAACCCTAATTTTCAAATTTTCAAAATTTTACAGGCATCTTCCTTGGCACAAACCCACAAAAAGCCTATGTTTGGTTTGACCTAAAACATACTTTTGAGAAACTTTTAAATGATTTAGCTCAATTTAAGCAAAATGCCAAAAAATTATTTTGGGTACAACAAAGACGACAAAATTAAAATGGAGTTAAGAAATGGGAAGATGGAGAAAAATGGAAAAAATATTAAGGAGTTGAAAAATAGAAAGAACAGAAAATTAGAGAAAAAGGGAAAAAATACAGAGGAATTAAAAAATTCAAGAATTGAGGAGAGAAAAATGAAAAAGCACGAGAGATATAAAAAATTAAAATGTAACGTGAAAAATATCAAAATAAAAGACATTATTAAAGTGCAAGGAGGAAAAATTGACAAGGGGCAAATTATAAAGTGCAACCAAGGAGACAAAGTAAAGAAAACAATTGAAGTTGAGGTCGTACGACACATAAGTGTACGAGTTGGGAACCACACGAGGAAAATAGGAAGTGGCCAAGGTCAAGCCATACGAAGGGAGAAGGAAGCCGAGACAAAGCAGAGTATTCAAGGTCGAGTCATATGAGGAAAGAAGGAAACCAAAACAAAACCAAATATTCCAGATAGAACCGTACGAGGTTAGGGACAGGTAAAGACAAGCCTACAGTTGGGTTGTAATGTCCCCTTCTTGATGGCTTCTAGGACATTATTTTAGCCTTTATTTATTCCCGAAGGCTAAAAGGAGAAATAAGGGAATAAATTATTAAATTAATTATTTACAAAATTATCTCAAAAATAAATATCATAAGATGACTTTATATTTAATTAATTTAATAAAGTGACTAAAAATAAATTATATCAAAAGGTCACTTAAGTTAATAAAATAATATTTTAATTCTGGAAGCTTTTTGGAGGTGATTGTAATTTCTTTAAAAGGAGCTTTTGGAGGGCATTGGAGACATTTTGAGTTGCATATTCACATACTTGTGTTGGAGAGCTTGAATGCTTGACATCTTGCCTGAGAGTTTGAAGACTCTAAGGTTTCAGTTTCGGTTGTGCAACATCAACCCTAGCTGGAAGGGAGTGAGAGATATTTTCAGTATTTCACATTGGGCAAAAATTTTGTGGCCTTTGGCCAAATTTTGGCAATTGGAGAAAAATCGATTCAAGGAAAGTAACATCAGATTTTATTGAAGAATTTTCAGTCCATGTTAAGGACGATTTTGTTGGAGGAAGGGATTTGTTAGAAGAATTCGAAGTAGGTACAGCTGATGGAATAAAATCAGAATTATGCTTCAAGCTGGGCACACCTGGGAATGGTTCAATTTTGTGATAAGGGAGCTCCAAAAATTCCAATAAATTTCTTGTGGGGTCAATTTGCATCATAGAAAGATGGCGCACCATTTTGAAGTCTAGATTCAGCTTCTACCAAGAGAATCGAACTTATTTATGAAGGCTGTTGCTGATAACCAGGTTCCATTACTTGTCATTGTTATGCATTGTAGTACCTTAGTTCATTTAGAAAATCAAAGGCTGACTTAATCAGTTTGTAATCATTGTAATTACAGTCATTGTAAGACAAAAGAAATTGCATTTGTATGGCTGTAGCAATCATAATCGATTTGCATTTTATTTCAGTCATGAAGGATACTTGAAGCAATCATGTTAGCACTCTTTAATCAGCTTGTAATCTTTTCATATTAGTGCAATTTGATATTGGAGGGATTAGGAGTTTGTTTGCAAACTATTTGTCAAAATGTCTCTCTTATGTATTTGCATTTCATTAGACTAGTTTGCATGCCAAGTTTTGTGAAAATGTCTCTTGGCTGTAGGTATGCATTTTGCATCAGAATTTCATATATATGCATTTGAAAATACAAAAAAAGGGTGCATATCATCTTAGTTACTTGTTTAGTTACATTTGCAATCTTTTTCAAGCTTTCAAACATCATTGGTGTTGTACCCAAAACCAAAATTTTTGCTTCACTAAGGCATTTTGCTTAATTGAGTCTAAATCTTGTTAAAGTGATGTCAGAACGTCGTTTTTGGGGTTTTTAAATATGGAGTTGGTGTCAGTGTCATGTCAGTCTGTTACTGAAGAGATTTGAGAAAAGTGAAAATCTGAATGAAAAACATCAAAATTTTCTCTCTGGAGAAGGGAGCAACTTTCCAAATAGGCGCCCTATCTTTTAGGGGTCCAGATCCTGTTTTTAGGGTTTGTCACCTCCAGCAGACATTTGCCCGGCATCACGTCAGCTTCGCAGTAAGCTATCAAGCCTATCAAACGGACCTGTTTCGAGCAAGTTGTGGAAGATACAGCGCAAAACGAGGCGAAAGTGAGAATTGGCTAACACTGTGAAAAAGCGCAGCTTTTGGAAAAGGCGCCCATCTTTTTGAGGTGCCAGATGTAGGTTTTTTGGCTAAATGCCACCCAAGATGTTTATCTCACTTTTGTTCGAGCTTCGCGATGCATCCGTCCACGGGTGAATCTGAGTTGCTGGAGCGCTTGAACCTGAGGTCGAATGTTGGGTCAAATCTTATTCAGAATATCAGAAGAATTAGCAAAAGAGCACATTTTGAGAAAGGCGCCTAAGCTTTTCAGGCCTTTAATGCTTTCTCTCTGATGATTTCAGATATTCAATGTGTCCGTGTTACGTTCAGCTTTCTGTTGCCTGTCTCCGTCAGTTCAGAGGACGACTCAGCAGCTCGCAGTCGAGGTTTTTATATTATTTTTGTCATTTCCAGAAATGGCTAAGTCTGGAATGAAAAGAGCAACTTTTGAAAAGGGCGCTCTTGTTTTTCACCCCTCAGACGTTTTCTTGGGAAATGTGCCTTTGCAGTGGTTGTGCAGAATGAGGTCGGCTACGCGGTGAACCTGAGTTCCAGTCCTGAAAGTTGATAAAATGAAAGTTATGAAGGATTTTGTTTTTCCCTTCGTACAAAATGCAGAAGTCAAAATTTGACTAAGTCGGAGAACAAGCGCAGCTTTTCAAAAAGGCGCTTGGATTTTTGAGCCTTCAGATGTCAGTTTTATGGTTTGCAGTCTCAAGATATCTTTTGATCAGTTTTTACTTAGCTCTGCAATGCACCTGTCAGCCAGCCAATCGGAGAAGTCAGTCAGCCAATGTTAGAGGATGAACAGAGGTCCCGGCAGAGGTTTTAGCTTAAATTTTCATAAAATTTGGCTAAGTCTGGAATTCGCTTGAGAGTTCAAAGTTGAATTTTCGAAAATGAGTTGAATGGACGCCTTAACTGGAGTTCTGACTGGAGTTAGACTAAACGATTTCTGGGTTGTCATCTTCAGTTCATATGTTGGCACGTGGAGTGATCTTTCAGTTTGCATGTCGAGTTAATCAGTTTGCATGTTCAGTTAACTACCTTGCATGTTGAGTTAACTTGATTGCATGTCCACTTAAACTGAAGATTACCACTGAATGTCAACTGAAGTTTACATGCATGGCGATTTTAGTTCTAAATTGTGAATTTAAAGCAAGTGTGAAGATGGCGCTTCATTAACTGTCAACTGAAGTTCAAAAAGGGTCGCCATATTTAGTGAAGCATAGTTTTGTGAAGCTACGCACTTTTCAAGGAATAATAACTTTAGTTCCGAAAGGGTTGTTATTTTTAGAATTATATTGAAGCATAAGTGTGAAGTTGGCGCAGTTTTGAAGGCCAACTGAAGATTGAAAAGGGTCGCTATTTTTAGAATTGTTTAAAGCATGAAATTGGCGAATTCTTTTCAACAAAGATTGTCAACTGAAGTTCTCAAAAGGGACGCCTTAGTCCAAATTTGTGAATCTAAGGCAAATGTGAAGATGGCGAACTCAATATAGATTGCCAAACTAAAGTCAAAGTCGCATGGTTTGGTTAACTGAAGATTGAAAGGGAAACCCTAAAGCATGATGCTTTAATTAGCATATTTGAGTTTCAGTTAACTGGAATGAGGTCCAATCAGAAGCCAAGCGCACTTTTCATGGATTCCTTGCCTTATGCGAATTTCATAAATGAAAATCAATATATTTCAGCAATGGCGTCCATTATTTCATCATCTTTAGCTTCGAAATATACATTCTTCTTGAGCGAGCAGCAAGTTAAAGGTGCTACAGGTGTCAGAATTCAGCGTTCTTTGTAACAACGAATTCAGATTGTGCAGAGGAAGAAGATTCCAGACTTTATTTTCACTTTGCATGCAGGTTTCATCAAGTTCCAGAAAAGAGATTGGCAAATTCTTCAGAAGCAGGACAAGCAAAACTTTCTATCTTCTGTCTTATTTCTTCTATTTCTCACCTTAGGTACTTTCTTCGCATGTCAAAGAAATTCAGCGTGTTTTCAGAATTTCGTCATCTGGGTTTGCATATTTCAGCATCAGCAGCAAAACCCATGTCTTAAATTTTTTCGAGAAAATTGCCCCGTAGTCTTCATTCTGAAGCTCTGTGCTTTTTTCCGAGAATTTCTTTGCATGTGGGATAAAATCACATCTTTTTGAAAATCTCATCATTTGGGTTTGTTCAGAATTCCGTTGTGCACAAAACCCATGTTTCAGATTTTCTCAAGAAAAATTGCCCTGAGAAGCTCTAAAACCCTTGTAGTTCTCGATTGAAGAATCTTTGCATGTCAAGCTAAACGGCGTTTTTTCACAATTCTGACGTTGTGGGTTGTCTTGGAATCATTTTCCGGACAAAACCCATGTCTCAGAATTTTTGGTGAAAATTATCCTCTGACAGGGTATTTTTAGCCTCACCAGGAGCCATTTTAGCTTTCCGGAGAAAGTTGTCAGAACATAGCCGTGTTCACAATCAACGGGCAAGTTTTTCAGAGGCGGTTCAACTAGACTAAATTCAAGACCAAATCGGTCTTAATTTAGGTTTCCATCAGAGCAGCTGACAATGAAGCATTACGTTGCAAAAGGAACATAAATCAATTCATTTACGGAGCCGCCAAAGTCATTCAGATCCTGTGCCATTATCTTCGTGAAAATGGTACCTACGCTGATCTCGAGGTTGTACAAACTGAGTTTCAGAAGCATGTTCGTGATATCTTGATGGAGGTTCTAGATCACATTTCAATAATTTCAGCTAATTGCAAGAAAGCGGCTGAAGATATCAAAGAATGCATGCAGGAAAGTGACAGAGAATTGAAGAAACAGATTATTGTTTTGGACAGCGTCAAAGTGCCAAAAGACAGAGAGATTGATGAATTCTTGGTCGAAGTGTTAGACCGAGATGACATGGAGTGATCTGCTAGTTGGAACCTCGCGAAGCACTCGGTTGCCATATGTGAGTGTTTTGGAACTCGTACTTTCGCCTTTGAGTTCATCATGCCGACTTAACACATGCTTATCTCATTCTTTGGAATTATCAACACAGAGTTAGGTTAGGTTTCCAAGAATCAATAGTGGCTGCTAAGACTTTGTTTAAATAGACTTGTATGCTTGCAGGTTGGTCCATTTGGAAAGTTAGATGTTCCAAAGCGAATTTGTGATGGTAGCTTTCCGCTAACTGTATAGTTTACTTCATTGGTTTACGATATCTTGCATGCATTGCGAGACGGTAGTTAACTCGAGGTGATTTTAGGGTTACCTACACCTTTGATGTATATAAAGAAGAGCTTTTGCTCATTTGTAAATAACTTTTGCTTGAGAGAGAAATATATGCTGCGCCTACCTTGCCCTCAATATTGCTCTTTTGGTATTTGTTCATGTGTCTTCGCTATTACAATTAATTGTTATGCCACATAGGGTTTCATGCAATTGTAATGGTGAATTCTTTCTGTTTTGTGCAACTTTAGTCAGCCGCGACAAGATTACACATAGGGTTTCCTATATCGTGATTAGGGAATCTGCTTTGTGTAAAGTCTTTACTACTTTCAATCAAGTGTTATGCCACATAGGGTTCCATAAGATTGGCGTGGTAAATTCCTCCCATAGTTAGATCTGTTTGAACATATTTACCATTGAGGTCAATTGTTATGCCACGTAGGGTTTCGAGAGATTGAGATGATAAATCTGTTTCGTGTTAATTTACCATTGTGATCAATCGTTATGCCACATAGGGTTTCGAGAAATTACAGCGATAAATTTGTTTTGTGAATCTTTATCATTATAATCAAGGGTTATGCCACATAGGGTTTCGTGAGATTGTAATGATAAAGGCTGTTTTGTGAAGTTTTTACTATTTTGATCAAGTGTTATGCCACACAGGGTTTCATAAGATCATCTTGGTGAATTCTTAAATCTGTTTTGTGCCCAATAAACTTGTTTAGATTGAGATGATAGTTGCGCCACCTTGCCTTCAAGTAGAGAGTCTAAACTCGTTTATCGTCCGATAGTCAATCCCTACTCCATTTCCTCATGCTCTGTTTTCTTGAGGAAACTGGATAGATTTAAAGTAGTTAGCTTAGTTGTAGTTAATGATCTGTGAAACCAGAAAATCCTTAGCTGCAACGTTCTTGGTTTTCTTAACCTTGTGCCTCTTCCAGCTGAGAACAAAAAGATAGGACTTAGATTACTTCTCTTTTCATGCATTCCAGCACAATGAGGGAGCTTCCCCTCCTAATTTGAAGAGCACTCATTGCGTAGTGTACATAGCTGTCCGTACAAACCTGCACTCCAGAGGTGTTAGATTTTACGCCAACAATTGGCACCAAAACAAATCAAAACAAAACAAACTGAAACACATTATCAGCAAATTAGAGGTTGCAAGAAAAGTGTTTGACAAAATACCCAAGGCAGAAAATCAGAGTTTAAACATTAAATTTGTCAAGGCACTTTACATGGGTCTCATAATCAAAACATATAAGGCTTGGCAACAAGGGTTCTCATCGTATAGGGTCAAGTGGAACCACTCACACTACCTCATGAGCAAGCAAGCAGCACGATATGATAAACATGTAGTAGGGCGGCATAATGAAGGCATAATACAAGATCCAAACGTAAGACGCCAAGGTCATAAACCATCGAGTCAGAAGGCAAAAATATTGAAGGAAGAAATTGGGCACCCAAGACAAGAAGCTAGTGTAAGGCGAACAAATCCACCGCAGCAGTCCGCATAGAGAGTCAAACAATGAGTCGTACGATTTCCTACAGATGAGAAGTCCGTACAATTTCAAGAGAAAAAGATCGTATGACCTCAGGAGGAAAAGTCTATATGGTCTCAAGGGAAAAGGTCCGTACAATTTCGAGTGAAAAAGTTCGTATGATTTCACAAGGGCAAAAGACCTATACGGTTTCCTAAGAACATTGGCATGAGAATTCAAAAAGGTAGTGGCATATGGAGATTTATTGTATGATGTTTGACTCCAAAAAATAGTACGAAATGCAAAGTAATCATATTAAGTGTAAAAGACGAGTTGGTGAGCACGAAACAGGAGGTTGAAAAAGAAAGCAAAGACATACACCAAGTGAAGGAAGAAAGGTATGGCCAAGAGGAAGTTAAGGACAGTTATTATAACTGCCAGCGTTTATTAAATAGCTCGAACTTCAAGGAGGAGAAGTTAATCAGTATTGCAAGGGAGATATGGCGGCCAGCAGTAGCAAGGGAAAGAAGCTCTAGATAGTCAAACCAAAGATAGCAGGAGGCATGGCAACAACAAGAGCAAGTGATGATGCAATCACTCTGGACAACATTACCTAGGAGAGCTTGAGCGGCGCAGAATGTTGTTCATGGTGGCTTGCAGTGCCAAACAACCACATCATGAAGAGGGCACTGAAAATAGCACAGGTTGATAAGGTGGTGCAGATGTCATTTTTTAACGCCCGTAAATTTGAGCCTTAGGCAAATGCTCATTCACTACGATCGGCACAGTCACAAATCAATAATAAATTACAGAGGCTGCCAAGTGAGCATATTGTATGGGGCTCCTGAGTTTACACAAGTGTTCGGCATTCCCAGCCGAAGACTTTCAACTACCAATCCCTCTGAAAAAATGTTTAAGCAAATGAAAGAAAATTTGGTGGCGATAGTATGTAGGTCCAATCTCACATAGCAAGAGCAGGATAGCATATGGAGTGCAAGCAATAGAGGGCTGCAGAAGAGTTTTCTCGGCAATGCCATGTGGAAATGTCTGTTGGACCTTATTAAAAGCAAACTCATGGGAGCAAGTCGAGCTTCAGACATAGCAATGTGGATGATCAGCCTCATGATAGGGCTGCATACAGGGAAGGTATACAATTGATCGTTGGGGTTGTCGAAGCGCATGAGGGAGTTCATGTGTCTCAAACACAAGGCTTTTTATATGACCCAACACGCCATTGGGTTGTTGTTGGACGCCATCTTTACCCAGGTGCCTCCTACGAATTGGGCAAGTTCCAGCCAATCAGACAGTTAAAGGACAGGTGGCTAACAATATTTCACTAGGCCAACCTCGGTACACAAACTGCCGACAAGGGGGTGCCACATCCATTATTCGTGCCAAAGAGGAAGAGGCAAGCAGATAACTCACCACCAAGGCCGAGCGGCGATGATGAGAGTGATGACGAAGACACACCAAGTACAGGAGAGGCCATATAGTTATCTTCGGATGAGGATGACGACATGAGTACAGAGGAAGTCTCTGTGGCAGGGGACGCAGGGTCGAAAGAGGTGGAAGAAGCAATCATGGTAGAGTTGGAAACACAGTAAACAATTCCTATATCTACACCCCCAGCTGTACAGGTTACAGTACCACCCCTGCAACCAACAATATTCACCCTTCCAGCACCGCCAATTGGAACAAGAAGCCCACTACCAGCAACAACATTCACACTTCCAACATCGCCAATTGGAGGAGGAAGGAGACTTCGACCTAGAGTTGCAACATAGGCACCAAGTGCATTGCCAGTCACCCCAGTGCAACCAGTTACATCATCGCTAGTCACTTAACCAACGTCGGCGCAGCCAGCTTCATTAATGTCAGTCACCTCACTAGCATCAGCACAGCCAGTTGCATCAACGCCAGTCACATCGCCAGTCACCTCACCAGCGTCGACACCAGCCATATTGCCAATCACCCCGCCAATGTCGATATCGCCAAGTGTAGCGTCGATGGCAGTCACATTGCCAGCTACACCATCAGTGTCACTAGTTGCAACACCGATGCCAGCCACAGCATTAGCAATGCCAACTACTACTATATTGGGGCCAGCTTCTTTTGTCGAACCACCAGGCACACCAAGAAAGGCGCAAAATGATGACTGGTTGGGATTAGTTGGCCTAGCGCTTGAGGCCCCAAAGTTGCCACTGCCGAGCCCTTCACAAGCTTTGGCCGAGGGCCCAGACCAAGGAGGCCCACCTATCCAAACATAACAGAGTTTCACTGCCAGGGTGGTAGAAGAGGAGGGAACACACCAAGATATGCCACCAGCAGTGATAGGAGAGGTTGAGCCAATGGAAGCCGTACAGGAGAGTGGGGGACCGTCGTTGATGGAGCCCCCCACGACAGCCCAGGGATCACTACCAGCCTCCCCATCGGGCGAAGAGGAGGATGAGTCCAACGGATCCGAAGGGCTGGTTGTGGAGATGTCAAAGCCAAACCCGTCAGATCCCTTGGGAATAGTTTAGCGATATGTAGACCTTCAAAACATGGGAAGGTTGATGCAACGAGTGGGGGAGATTTCCAAGCAGCTCAAGATTGGTCATTATTCACTGGTAGCACGGGAAGTGCAACAGATTTGGGGATTTGTACAGGTTGGATGTGAAGCAGAGTTTGCCTGCATCTTTACCACTCGGGGTTGGCCGACAAACGAGACCTCATCAATGATAAGAGTTTGGTGTGTTGCACCACCAATGGTGGTAGGGACGGATGGTCGAGTCCTAGAAGCCCTATACAGCATTGAATTAGCCTTCCAGGATATTTTTTATGCATTGAAATGCCATTTAGTATCCACCGAAGTAGCAGTGATGAGGAAGGTGGAGGCATTTCAGTTGGGGCAGAAAGTAAAATAAGAATCAGCAGAAAACATGAAGAATCTCCAAGCACAGCTGCCAAAGCAGACCCAACTTTCCAATGCAGAAGAAGCCTTAGCATTGGCCTTGGAGGCCAAGGTGACCGAAGTAGAGGAGGCACAGATACAAACAATTGAGTAGAGGGTGAAGGAGTTGGAGGAGCAATTGGCAACGAAGAGCACAAAGATAGATCAGGCTAAGCGCCAACTGGTGGAGGTGGCCCGCATGGTCAAGGCAGCCAGAAAATAGGAGATCATGGCCGAGCACCAACTCCAAGTACATACAAAGGAAGTGTGAAGATTGAGGGAGTTGCAATCCCCGACGACCACTCCAACCTCATCGGTTCACCCAGGGACATCCTCAATTCCTCCTTCTCAATAGCATATTTTGTAGTGTAATCCCTATTTTGCTTGTCATGTCGTCTGGAAGATGACTTCTTTTTGTGGGGGGGATGCTGTAAACAACAATAGCAATAATCGGGCGTAGTCGGCCGTAGTTAATTATGTTTAATAAAACTATAGTCTCATTGCAAATATTTAATGTAATAAATGTTAATGTAATAAATGTCACATGTTCAGGTAATTAAGTCCCGATTAGTTGGGATTGGTTGTTACGAAGTGTCACAACGATTGGTTTCTCAACCACTGTCAGTGACTATATGTATTGGAGTCTGTTGTAATCGAGAAATCTATGCTATTATGTTGGTGACATTATACTTTTGTACTTGTTGAATAAATGAATAAATGCAATTCCTGTTACATGCATCATGTGTTCATGATTATTCCCTACTTTTCTATGTTCTATGAATTAATAATTTACTCTTGTAGTACGTCATAATTATGCCAGTGAGTAAACACAAATTGATGACATAAGCAACTTAAAGTATATTTTGTTGTATATTTTTCTCTCTTAAGTGGCCCTAAAATCTATTAATGTAAAAACGACAGCAGGGATACAAACTGATGACAAACATTTTGAGGTTATTTTTTAATGTATATTTTTTAATTTTCCCTCTCAAACTAGCCCAAAATCTGTCAATATTAAATAGAAGGCATGCATTTGCATTTAATGTTGAAACTATTCATTTATGATCTTTTATTGCTGATATACTTGTGTTGGTTGAAAATTTTATATACCTTGAGGATATGCAAAATTGTGGGTTCAGCCACAATGTGTGAGTATAATACTCTCCTAATTTAGGGAAGGTTCCCCCTTTTTACTAACTAAAACTAAAATGGATGGAACAACAACCTTTCCTCTTGTTTCAGGAAAGATTATATTCTTTTCACTTCACAGAAAAGTAACAATAACTTTTAGAAAAACTCTTACAACAGCCTGCAATAAAATTGAGAGAGGAAATGAAGTTTTCTAAAAGCACAAAGACTTTTGTCACCTCCTCCAAGACGGGAAAACAATCTCCAAGCACAAAGTCTTGAGAATCTGAGATCCTATCTACCCTTTTAGAAAGATAATTTAAGAACAAGTTGCAACATATAACAAGCAAAGTCTATAAGTATAATGCATTCAAGAATCACCTAATATGGGAATTATCACAAGCACAAAGACTTATAATTCTTCTCAACTCCTAATCACAAATTAAGCTAATTTAATCTTTCAAACTTATAGCACAAAGACTACAAGAAATCAGACCAAAGTCTTATCACAATAGCCCCACGAGATCACAAGAATAATTCAGAAAACTGTATCACTATGACATAAGAACATAGTAATATCATGCAATAAGATTCAACACAAAGTTTGAAACCTTATATCCTTTCCTTGTATTGCTTGAAAATCAGGTTTACATACACAAAGCACAAAGTCTTCTTTGCTGTAAATTTCTGCAGAGTTCTCTCTATTGCTAGAAAGATAAAATATTACAAAAGACTCCCTCAAGTATTTATAGGAGAGAAGTCATGAGAAAAAGGTGGGAGGATCCCAACTAGAGAAATTCTCTCAACCACCAACTACTTGCAATTGACTTATTCCAAATTACAGTCCTAATTTATCTTGACTTGTAATTTGATTACATGTAATTACAATTTTTGGCTTTACATGTAATTTGTCCAAAGGAACAAAATTGAAAATAAAACAATACTTTAATTATTTCCATGACCATCCTTGAAACATTGAAATTTATGAATGGAATTATGGAGTTCATCAAGATTTGTCCCTTGAGTGTTCTTGGCAACAACAACTGTTTTGATGATGGTATCAAAACATTTGATGAATGACAAACGATGCTCTTCCAATGCAATCTGCATCTTATTAAGAAATGTATGATGATCTACAAATCTGATGATGGACTGCAGGGTGAAGGTTTCAGCTTCTAACTCTTGATGAAATTTTGCTGTTAATGCTGAAAGTATAGCATCTTCAGGAAGTACCTCACCATCTTGATCTTCTAGCTTGCAAGACTCCTTTTCAAAGCTTGAAATGATATCTTGTTCTGCTTCAACCACTATATCTTGAGTAGCCTGTATATCTAAAATGAGCTCTTTGAATACCAATGTTTTGTTTAACAGGAGCTCTTCAGTCTCAATATACATTTCTCTATTTGGTATTATTGCATTGGCACATAAGATTTCCAAATGTTCTTCATTCAAAGCATACCAACTCTTCAAATCACTTTCCATAGATTCCAAACTTTGTTTGAAAGTGTCAGAAGCTTGGTGTAGTTTCAGCTTTACTATCTTTATATTAACCATCACATCAAGAACCTTTTTAATCACTTGAGTACTTTGATTTATCAATTGATCAACCCAAGAATCAACTGCCCTTGCTTTTTGTCCAGCTTTTTCAACTTGTTTAATAGATTCTTCAGAAATAGAGGAAGACAATGAATCAACCATTTCTGAAGATTTGGTAATCTTTTGAATAACTGAAATAAGATGTGCATTTTCCTCTTTCAGTTTTTCTTTCTTAGCCAAGAGTTCATCATAACTTTGTGCTAAGACTGTTACTGAACTTTGAGCATCTTGCATCAAATTGGTGTGAGTCTGTTTTCCCAAATCTATCCTAGTGAATTTGTAATCAGACACCTACATCTTTTCTTGTGGTTTGTCTGAAAAAGGTTCAGCTACTTCTGCATATTTCATTTTATTGCTGTCTACAACCACCCGTGAAACCATTTTGGCTTTCTTTGCAACCTTTGGCTTAGACTTCCTCAGTTGTTGGAAATCAAACACATCAAGAGATATAGTTTGTTTCTTCCTCTTTAGAGTGATTGAACTCAACCATGGAGGAAGATCCAATGTATTCACATCTGAAATAGCAACCGTGGTTTGTGTAGAAACAGACTCTTTCTGTGCCATAGTGGTTATCCTAGGTGAAGCCTCAGTTTGAATTGCAACAAGAGTTTGTTCAAATGGCATATTGTGATTAGCATCAGCCATAAAACAATCAAAACTTGCTGCTGATGTATCTATCTCTGGAAGTACCATCTTTGATATCATAGGATACATTGGATTTGCATCGAGAACATTCTCCAAACTGTTATGCATATCATTCATAGAAGTGTTCAATGCTAATGTAATTGAAGTATGATGAGCCACTTTTGTAGGTGCAATAGAAGAAACAAAAACCGTTGAGAAAGAATCAACATCACTATCAATTTGAGAAATAGGAGACAATATAGATACTAGTGCAGCATCAATATGAGGAGACATCACACTTAGAACAGTAGGAGATTCAAGAACATCTCCTTCCCCTTCAATGTTGTCTTCTCTAAAGGTTTCTCTACAGCTCGGCTAACCTTCAATTTGATTCTGGTTCTTGAGGAAGAAGCACCTTCCTTAGATTTGTCTCTAACTTTTGATTTCAGTCCAACAAGTCCAGCTGAATCATCATCATCACTAGCTCGAATTTTTATGACTTTCACACCTATATTCTTAAGCCAAGAATTGGTATTTGCCAAAACTGATTGGAACCTATCAAAAATAGAACAAGATTCCTTACGAGACCACTGTATTGTTGGAATAGGAGCGTCAGAACCCTTTGTTCCTCATACTCTGGATCTAAAATTTGTCCATCATCAATCACTCCTTTTGGGATCAAAGTCAGATTAAGATCAACAATTGTTCAATTGTGAGCCTGCAATAATCCATTATACGGATGTCCTTCTCTGTTCGAAGATCCACCCAAATATCTTCAAGGCGATGTACATGTGTGAAAGCTCTCTTTATCTTGTCCTTCATTCCTCTGTAGTCAAAATCCGTTCTTGCCTTGAATCTTTTCAATTTGATCTCTTGAATTTCAGTTTCCATTGCCTTTGCCTTTGAAGTAGTTGTCAAAGAGTATCTCCCAATCTGCAATGGGCTATGAGAAGACATGCTTACTCCAGCTTTATGTTGTACAGCTTATCATGCATGTACTGTCATCAACTGCCTTGCAAGCTCCATCAAAATGATTTTGTCTGTCGGATATCTTGGAAGCATGTATGGCTGATCTTCAAAACAGCCAACTCTCATGTAGGTGAAGGTGGGAAACTGGAGAAAAAGACAACCATATTCATTCACCTTCTTCCAAGCAGCCTCAGATACTCTGTTGTTTTGTAAGGTTTTGTCAAATAGACACATGAAATGACCAAAGAATGCATCTTGGACTCTCTTGTAATGAATTCTACTTGGTCTCAAAGGTAGCTGATCATAATACTCCCAAACTAGGACTAGTGATCTATCTCCTTTGGTGGAAAGGCCTGGAAATTGTCTCAATGAGGCTGCTATGTAGACCAGATAGGAGTTCATGTAGAACGTGAGCGTAGTAGGAACTTGTGCAAGCTGCTCACATAAACTATCACTGATTATCTCACCCCAAAAGATTGGGTGTTGCGCCTTCCTTATCACCACTATGAATTTGTACATCCACTTCTCAAAAACATTAGAAAATTTCAATCCCATTATCCTGCTCAAAAGTGTGATTATATCATTAATCTCTTCCTTGAATTCAGATCGGTATAGCTTGGGCCACCGAGACAAACAAGTTCGACGCTTTAAAAGCCATTTAGTGTTGATATGTTGTATACAATCTGCTTTCTTTTGCTCATAGTGATCAAGAGCACTCTTTATTGAAATATCTGAATACATAGGCACATCTGGAACTCTGAAAATTCTATTAATGGTTTCTGGATCAAGCCTAATGACCACATTACCATCATCATCTCTGATAGTTCTGGATTCTCTGTCAAAGCGAGTTGCACATGCAAGGACAAACTCTGGCTCTAGGGCAGCAACAGGAAAAGAGGAAACCAAATGGATATGACTTCTCAGCAACAACTGCATATCATGTGAAGTCGATTTCTCAACTCTCTTAAGAAACTCAAACATATCAACATGTCCAATCTCCGTATCTCTAATTTCTTCGATGTTTGAGACCACATGAGATGGAGAAATCTCATTCTGATATTTATCATACTTGTACTTCATCTTTTTATTTGGTGGAGAAGCTGGTTCCTCTGTCATTGAACAAGAATCTGCAAGGCTGCGATGAAAACTCCATAAAGTTAAGACATCATCAACATCAACATGTGTAGACATGTGAAGACTCAAACTCAGAGTGGTGTTCTTGCTGTATGAGGGTAGAAAATGAGGATTATAACTCATTTCGGATCTTGGAAGGCTGATTGCAAGTGAAAGGGACATGTGCTTTTCATGACAAATGGAAAAGTTAGATTGCATCTTTGAAAACTACAAGTCAAAACTTTCAACTTGCATTTGCAGTCAAGCTTAAAAAGTCTGAACTTTTAGGTACTTGAGAAGTATTTCGGGATTTTAGAAGATGGCTGCAAGTAAAGTGAAAAATAGGGATTTTTGGAACATATTGCAAGTGAAAAGTGCAAAGTAGGAAAAGTGAAGGACAACTGCAAGTTATTATTTCAGCTTGTAACCTTGGTCAAAATCTCCTACTTGTAATCAGATTATGAAAACCCGATTTTCAGCCAAGGGCATCTTTTTTATTATGCAGAAAATGGCAATGAGATTATGGAGAAGTGGTTGACATGTAAATGAAATGAATGAATGTGAATGAACGGTGAATAAAATGAAAGGTGAAGGGATATGACGGATGGATGAGAGAATGGAAATGAATGATGTATGAAGAAAAACGCGTTTTGTAGCAAGGCACGTTTGACATGAATGAATGACGTTTTGACATTTTTCAGAGGCGTTTTGAAACATTTTTATGGAAACAGTTTTCAATCAAACACCAAATAATGGCGCCATCAAAACAAGAGACTACATGATACAAACACACTAAAATAAAAAGAAACCATAAAAGAAAGGAGAACATACCTGCAATAAGAGATTGCAAACTAAAAAGAAGAAGAAACCCTAGACGCCTTGCAAAAACGCAGCCAAAGAAGTTTGAATGATTTGTCACAGCTGGGAGTCTTCTTATTGCAGCAAAACACTTAAGAATCCACCATGAAAAGAGGAGAAGAAGCAAAATCAAACACAAACAACCTCCTCCATTAATGGCGTCGGAAATTTCATGACTCAGAACAAGCAATGAAATGACTTCAAATGATCTAAACTTGAATCAGATCTTTTTGAATCAATTGCAAGTTCGTACCAAGTGAAATCAGACTTCTAAAAACACATTACAAGTAAAATTAAATGAAAAGATCCAAATCAGACTTTTAAGGGGCCATTGCAAGCTTATTCTCATCAAAAGACTCTAATCAGGCCTTTTAAAGCATGTTGCAAGTGACTTAAAATCAAAATCGGGCTTTTTAAAGTGAATAACAAGTTTACTATGAAAAGCAACTTCAATCATAACTTTTGGAGGTCTTTACAAGTGACTTTAAATTGAAATCGGACTCTTTTGGACTCAAAACAAGTCACTTAAGTGAAATCGGGATTTTAAAGACATATTGCAAGTGACTTTTAAAAAGTAACTTGTAATGTGCTCTAAAAGTTCCTATACTTGTAAGTTATACAAAAAGTTCCTACAAATGACTTAAAATGAAAAATTTAAAAACAAAATGACTTGCAATAGAGATAAAAAGTTCCTATTATTGGCTTGCAATAAGAAACTAAATCTCCTACTTGCAGTGATACCATAAAAACCCGAAATTGGCCAAAAACGTAAGGAAAATGACTCAGAAACTCACAAAAATGATCAAGAACAAAGAAAAATGGATGTTATTGCGGCTTGAATACATACTTCCTTATTTGTTGTGATTGTTTAATGGAAACATATCTCTAAGATGGCTGACCTCCTTTGTAATTATTGTTGTACCCAAACCAAATTTTTACTTCATCAAGGCATTTGCATAAAAATGGTCATAACTTGCTAAAATGATGTCAAATATAGTTTTTGGGCAATATCAAGCATGGAGTTTTGTTAATGTTTTGTCAGTCAAAAGGCAGTATCCCTTGATCAGAACCTGAATCAGAGACTCAGAGCGAAGCATTTCATGGTGGAGGAGCATTTCACGGTGACACTTATACTTTTAAATGGTCATTTCAATGACCAAAATGATGATTTCAATGGTCAATTTTTGAAGATTTCTCAAAGAAAAGCAAAATTGTGCCCCTGTAGCCCAGGGGCGCCCTTCTTTTTGAAGGCCTAAATTTTGTGATAAATGCTCATGAATACAGTCAAACTCTTCAGAATTAGTCTGCCTATCCGATGAGCTATCCTGCGAGGCTTGTTGGAGATATTTTCAATGTGGTAACCAATAACTCTGCCTGTTGTGATTTTTAACCATTACATTCTGATTTCACCACAACCAATTTGCATAATCTGTTCCTTCATTGTTCTTCATTGTGTTCTGATTTCAAACAAGAATTACTGGATTTGACTGTGTAGAATTTTTATCACCAACATTTTGGATCAAACTCCATGATCCATCATTGGGGTATGATAGCCAGAGAAGAGAAACCATACCCTGATGATGGATCATAGAGTTTGATCCGACACATTGGTGATAAAAATTCTACACAGTCAAACCAGAAATATTGGCTAACTAACATTATAGACTATGGAAATTTCATGATTTTGACAAGAATTACATTATATTTGGCACATAAAAAAAACATGTGAGAGTTTCATATGGAAGGCATTTAAACCAATAATAATCAAATAGTGAAGAAGATGCAGAATATGAGGGAGCTATAATTGCAATTTTGAATATTCTATTTGTTGATAAATTGATCCCAAAAGATATGGGTGCTTAGAAGAGAACTTTTAGTGGAAGGACCTCCAAATATGACCAACCTGCATATGAAATTGATAAGAATACAATTGTAACAATGAGAAAGAACACAAGCAATAGGTGCAAATGTGCATTATGTATACACAAAGATTATATAGGATGCACAAGGAATCTTCTGAAGGAGGCAATATGTATATAGAGATTAGCACGATGTTTAAGAATAATCAATAAACAATAAGCCCGTATCACTGCTTACAACATCTAATAAAATAAAATACCACATGTGGCGATATTTAACAAATGTGCAAGTTCATGCGCCTGTCTCATCATAGGAAGAAAATTAAACTGTACGCTTAAAAGAACATAGTATTCTCTTTTGCTTCATTTAGGATTCTCGCGCATTCCAATTATTGCCTTCCCTTATGCAGTAACTCAGTTATTTGCAACAAAAAAATTAATGGAAATCTTTAGATTGATTAGCTTAACCACATATCATAGTAAAATTGTTTTTAAAAATTCGATCACACAGGAAAAAGAATCGAAGTTCAAGCACCATGAAGTGATAATGTCAAGTGTCAACCACAAGATGTACATTCCTTGCACTCCCTTCCCTCTTTTACAATATTTCATGTATCCACCAACAAAACATGTACTGTATCAAATTGTAATGTTCCCTTTTTAGTGGAAGTTCTTAAACCTAGATCTTATATTTAAAATGTTTCTCAAAGAGACATTAGAAGCGTTTTTAGGGTTCAATAAATTTCTATGATAGTATCTATTAATATTATAGAGGATATAAATGTTTCCTCCTTACCGAAGGATTTGTTCATTTTCTTCTTATTACTTCTCTACGAATATATTTCATCAATACATTACGGTGTATAATGATATCTATCTAGATAGACTGAATCTATTGTATCTCTTAGCAACAACAAAAGCAATGAGTCAGTATTATTTATGAGATTCAATAATTGCTGTAAGCATTATTATTGAACAATGATATTAAATTATGTATATATATCATATTCGCTCAAGATGTATCTATAAATATATATGTCTATGAATCTTATTATATAAATATACACATATATATTTATAAGAATACATATGCGTTATCTATAGATTAGGGCTATGATAATCTTTCCACAAAACTATGAATATCAACATGACGGAATAATAATGTCAATGGCCAAGTTGGAATTATATGTCAATACCTCTGTAGTTACATACCTCAATCAGCGTAATTCATCAGGATAATTCCCTAGCATGATCCGTTGTACTTCTTGGAATATATTTGGTTATCCTTTTCCTTTATTCCTTGATCGATTCCTATGACGTACTCCCAAAATCTCTTCTTTGGGTCCTTGGTGTCAAAACGGCAAAGTACGTGTCTCAAGATATGCAGACTGTCCCTACGTCTTGATCTCACCTCCTTACCCGGTTCCGCATTTGATGGATGGTCTTTCATATATCTTATCTTTACGCCAATTAAAGGCTCTAAGATCCCGGAATGCAATCACAGACGTGAAAGAGCTGAAGGAATTATTTAGACTATCCCAATAAAGCCAACCGCGTCATTCCCACTCATTTGTTTCTTCTACAGCATAGACTCTCCAAGTCTTAACTATCCGCCAATGGTCAATGGCCTAAAATAATCGAAGATGAAAGTAGATATATATATATATATTATTGCGGAATGCCCTCCTTGATTACTCAATGGCCATCTATGCCCGTAAATGGGGAATTCCCTCTTCTTGCTCGGTGCTATAGGCTTAAAGTTCCCGGAATGTTTCTTTTCCTTAGCAAGCGATAACATGCAGGTGATTACAATGCTACCAAATACCAATATCTCTGTCTGATGATCCGAGTAAATAAAACGCTATCCCTTAAGTATTCGATAGCTTTCCCAAAGGGTGCGACTACTTGGGAGGGGTCGCACCATTAATTGGTTTACTTATTATTTTAACTATAAGATCCGAACATTTATATTAGCCTTGAATATTTATTTAATGTCAATTATTTTAAATTATTATTATTATTATATCTATATATATTAATGTAATATGTAATATTCAATATATACATTCAAATATCAAATATAAGATGTATACACATATATATAATTTTATATATTCATTATTAGCATTATTTGTATTCTATAATAATCATAATTGTTCAATAATTATAATATTATTTTATATTCATTTTGTATACTTTAATGTTTATTATATATCATAATAACATTTATGATGATTTTATAATTGTAATATTGTCTTGGACAATTACAATTATGCGATATCACAAGATTAATTATTTTAATTATGTTTCTAAACGTCACAAAATCGGGGACATGACACAAATAAGAGCTGTACTCAAGGTACCACATACTTGAACATTGTACTCTTTTGAAAAAGCAATGGAATTGAACCATTCCCAGACCATCCTGGCTTTACCAACTCTACATCACCTCTAAAGCATTCAATTCTTTGGAAGGCATAAGCTCAACAGCCTGCAATGATGAACACAAAACAAGCTCCAAAGAAGCTGAAAATTTAACTAGTGATTTACAGAAAACACACAGACATGAGACTATATTCAAATCCTATACTAATATTTCAAAAATGAAAAAAAAAGTCATGAACTCAACTCGCCTTCTATGCGTTAAAGCTTTGTGTGTAATAGAAAAATGTAGAGGGAATCAAAACCAGTAAATATTTTCAATGTTCACCTACTGTATTATAGACAATTTACTAATAAGGTCACAGCGTACACTTGAGAGACATGTAAATAAACCTCAATATATGGCAAAATCAAGGGTGTCTTACAAAAAGGTCATATACCTTTTTACTATTTGAAATATATGAACGCTTGGATGACTTGCCACCACAAGGACCAAGGTTCAAAATGAAATGAACATGCCACCCACAATAATGCAGTATCTAAAGTGTAGTTTCTAAATCAACAACAATGCAGCATTCAATGTGCATATATAAATTTGAGTGAAGTCTTTTCTCCGGTCCCTTCATAAAAGGGATTTTTCTAACGTCCAAAAAATATGAAAAATCAAAAATAATGAAAAAGACAACGGGCAAACTGGTTCCCAAGTGAAAGAAAATGAACAAGAGGGAAAAGCAGGGGCCAAAAAAGGGATTTTCCCTCCCAAAAAATTCATGACATTGTCAGCAAACACACACATACATATGGTTTTTTCAAACACCAAGCATATAATCGACTTCAAAAGAAAAAATACACTTATGCTACAAGCAATAAACCATTAAATGTCAAAGTATTAGAAGTAACATCATAAAATCAAAACTAAAATGACAGAAAAATAACTACAAGATAATCTTGGAAAATGCAGAATGGGATTGCCATATAAA
>VDFB02301744.1:0-32823 GCA_007258455.2 Sequoia sempervirens | reverse complement strand
TTCTATTTGACCACATGAATTTGGAGACTTAGAGAGGAATATCAATAAGCCCAATAGAGTTTATGAAACTTTCCAGCTCCATTATACTATTAGTATAATCATCTAGCCCCCCTTGACTTTTCAGAAGGAAGGAGGGGGGAGTTGAAATCACCTCCCAACATCTAGTGGTCATCCTTTCTATTTTTAATAGCATCATTCAGATACTCCCAAAGATGCATCTTGACTCTGCTTGAATTGGGAACATAGATATTAATTAGATTCTATTTTTCTTGCGAGGCCAGATCTTCCAGAGCCACCATCAGATTGTTCCTACTAGTAGAGCTCAAAGTTCCTTTTAATTTTGAGGGATTCCAAAGAGTAATAATACCCCCTGAGGCTCCTTCAACTTCACTCAAAAAGTAATTCACACTAGGCCATATTTTCAAAACCACCTAAGATCAAAGGTATCCTTCTTCATTTTGGTTTCTTGAAGGAGAAAAACATCCACTTTATTATACAAAATATAGGTTTTAACCAAATTTTGTTTATAAGGGCTGTTAAGGCCCTTGATATTCTATGAAAGAAATTTCATTCGAGAAACAAATGAGGTACAACAACACCTAAAGGCCTAGAGAAGAGCATCTAGGGCTACTTCTTTTTGGACTTCGATCCCGCGATCGAGTCCAAAGTTCTTTGTTTACTAGAAGCCACATCCCTCACAATATATTTATTCTTGGATTACTTTTGGGAAGGTCTACCTACCTTGTTTCCCCCTCCTACATTAAACTTCTTTTTATTTTTTGACTTATTTAGAGCTTGTAACTAGTCATCCTCATCTTCTTTATCATTGAGGTGAAGGGGAAACCCCAATAAGGCCAAGGAATCAATCAAGTCAAGCCTGCCTCCTTTTGAGACATAAATGACATATCCTCAAGGGAAAACTTAGGATTTGAAGACACTAATTCATCTTCTTCCAACTTAATTCCTTCTTTAGTAGTAGGAACCACATCCATGTGAGACTGCAAATTGGCCTCCATTTGGGGTGCTCCCTTTACTTCACCCAAGTTATCAAAATTACTTTCCTCCCCTATAATAGGATTCCCACCATTTTAGAAGCTTGCCCGAAGTTGGGATACTTTTGATAGGGGCATCATTCGTGAGGTTCAAACTAGCCAAATCACTGGAAATAACAAGAGGTTTTGTAGGGACAACAACTAAGCCACTTGTAGGATCAACCTTCTTAGGGAGGACAACTTCCACTGGGCTGAAAGATACTTCAGGAGGGTGAGCAATAGAGATAACTGTGGAGGGCATATACACATTCGCAAAAAGAGAATGCATTTTATCAATGGGTCCCTCAATTGGAATTTTCTCACATGAATCAATGACATGACCAAATATCGTACAAAGCTAGAAGAATTGGTAGGCATTTTCATATTCAAGGGGTTGTGGTGCAGGAACACCCAATACACATATTTTCAAAATTCAACATTTGTAGAAAGGCATTAGGACAATAGGGGGTATTTGAGTTATTTCATGTTAAATAAGGCCTTTGACCCAATTAATGATGTAATTAGGGGTCTTTAATGTTGGTTAGTGCAAAAGAGTGCAAAAGTTGCATAATGATGTAATACATGTCATAATTGTCAAAATAATGCAAGATTGAGTAATATAATGGTCTAGTTGGTTGGGTGGTCAGTTGTAGGCATTACATGGGTGGTTTTTGAGTTGGAAATGTATTTAAATCCTCTTGAAGGCTTGTGCAAGGCTGTTGAATCATTCTTGAAGGAAGAAATCAATCAAAAAGCTCTATTTTTTTAGTAAATTTATGTGTTTTCCTTTCTTTTCAGCCTGTGTACGGGTCTGTATACCAGGGTTGTGTTAATTGATGATTGGAATTCTCTTTAGTATGGTGTTCTCCCTATTTTTAATCCTTTCTTGAAGAGTAACATTGAGTTTTGAGAGAAAAGGAGGTTGATTCTTGTGGACTGGTTATTTAACAGGGTATAGGGGTTTGAGAGCCAAGATGTGTCATAAATGCTATTCCATCCTTCTGTGATTACTGTACCTAGGTGGAATGGGCCTTGTTAGTCTAGAAATAGCACTAGGTAGGTTGGTTTGAGTTTGGGAGAGATTCTGAGGGTGAAATCCATGCTGCCCCAATAGGAAGACAAAGTTTTGTGTCATTTGAGCATAGTTGGGGTATGGGTTTTTGAGGATTTCAAAGAGAGTAAGTTGAAACTTGTTTGTTCCTAAGTTATTGAGTGTATCTTGATGTGTTTAAAGGGTTTGCGAGGTTGAGGAAGGCTTGGCATGTGTAGAAGGTTCAAGACCCTATTGGAAGAGGGTGAAAAAGAGTGAAAGTTGGTTGCTTTACAAAGGAAGTATATGCAAGACATGGGGGAAGTCTGATGTAATGAATTTTTAAGCATGTACATGCAAAATGATGAAGGATTCAAGTGGTTTCAGGTTGGTGAGTGTTCTGGACATGGGAAAATCAATAAGCCCTAGTTGAAATGGTGAAAAGAGAGGGTTTTGGAGAAATGGGTCTAAATAGGAATGTGAGGCCCTGAAAGTTGGAAAATCCCTAGTTTTGAAGACTACGCTAAGACTTTTTTGAGGTTTGGTAGGTTGGTGACAAGTTTAAAAGAGGTTTCCTTTGCAAAAGAGGGCTAATTGGAGCCTGTTTTAGCCTAAAAAGTTAGATTGAGTCTTGATGTTCTGAAGCACCCTATGGTGGGTTTGTGATATGTTTTGTGCCAGGTTAATGGGTCCCTAGAAGTGTAAATCATTGTGAATTTGATTGGTTTATTCTATGAAAATGTTTGAAAACTGGTCTTGGAGTCCTACTAGGAAATGGTGGCTTGAGAAGGTGAATTTGCATTCAAAAGTTCTTGGGGTTTTGAAGGTGAGTTATCTTTGTTATATTGGGCAATCTAATCTTGTTAGATGCCTCTTGGGGTTTTGGAGAAGGTCTGAAACAATATTAGTGTGGTTGAGCCATTTGGGTGCCTTGTACACTGAAGGAGCAAACTAGGGTTTTGAGAGCCTTTTTAGCATCAAGTTGTGAGTTCATGGTTTGAGGCCTCCCTTGTCTGCATCAGGTTGAGACTAGTTACCAAACTTAGACTTAAGAAGAATAGAGGTTAGTAGAACCATGTTAACAACCACATTTA
Organism: Sequoia sempervirens; assembly: GCA_007258455.2. Classification (NCBI taxonomy): domain Eukaryota; kingdom Viridiplantae; phylum Streptophyta; class Pinopsida; order Cupressales; family Cupressaceae; genus Sequoia; species Sequoia sempervirens. The sequence continues at coordinate 29,668 of VDFB02301744.1, read as the reverse complement.
CATAAATACAAGCATAGACAAAAATGAGAACAACTAATGATATTTTCCAAAGTCTAGCAAATACACATGGATTAGACACAACTCAAACTTATTGATGGTTAGAGGCAAGGATATTGGTGAAATATTAATCTAGTACACCTAAGGTTTTGTAGAATAATATTTACATATACACATCATTTTGACTTTGAGTTACTAAAAACATCGAGACTAAATACAACCCAAACTTAATTTAGTGTCAACATTCAAAGCATGCTTGGAGGGAATGCTATTCATAAAAGAATCTAAGAGGTAGCTTAAAGATTACAATAACTCACGTGGGAATTTCCACATTAATACATATTTTAATTTTATTCTACTATTCTATCTGATATATGGATCTATTAATTTCAAAGGCATTATGATGTTAGTGGTGATCACCTTACACTCATTTACATGTCTTATATTTTCAGCGAACATGGAAGTTTTATGGACACAAAATAGATAACACAATGTGCTTGAGATAACAAAAATTTAATTCATTTGATAAAATCTTGAAGCTTTATGCTCACGTTGTGCGAAGTAAAACTCATGGCACTATCAAAGTATCAGATAAATACTAAGATTTTCTGTAGTTGACATTGGGGATCCAAAGAAAATCTAAATTAGGAGGGAAACTTTCCTTACACAAGGATACTGTAATATTGATGTACACAACGAAATCCCGATGTCTGAGTGGGAGATATCCCGATTCGGGTGTTTTTTCTTGAAAGGTGGAATGATCACAAAATACAATATATACCACTTTCTCTCGGTGGTATTTTGCGCAGTTGTTGAATATGCCGAATGGGGAATTCTCCATGGTGGACTGTGAATGTAAACATGAAGCTCCAGAAATCCAAATAAGGCATATTTTCTTGGTTCGTGAGGAGGAGATGGTGGATGCAATTATAAAGTGTGTGGGCGAAGTAAAATGGGGCAACAACCACATTAATAACATGGATATCTACAATGAAAATTCATACAAGTTCTTGTTGAAGCTACAGGTTGACGCACACAAGTGGAGGTAATTTCAAAGAGAATGTTTCCATTATCGATACTTTCCTGTGCATGATAACTAATCGCTCACCTCACTTGCCCGCCCATGGAGGGATTGATTGCCAGGTTGTTTAATGTTGGATCAACAAGTAACAAACATTCTAAAACATTTATTTCCCTGTGTCCATTTAGGTTAGGACTGGACATGAAGAACATGAATGAATTTCTCAATTTTGTAATCCTTAACGGGGATCTTTTTTCTCTTGTCCAAATATTGAGAGAAATGGAACTTGTTGAAGGTGTATACACTCTCATGTATTGGGAACCATGGTTGTATGGCTGAATTCCCACCATTCAATATAATTTTGTTTTGAATTAATAAAGGGAACATGTAAATTTGCAATGTATAGGTTACCAAATATAGTGTGTTTTTCCTACCATTTGAAGTGACTTAAAAATCATAATGTGTCTTGAAACTTGCAATTTTTCATACACAAACACATTATAGTGAAATGATATTGTCATTTCAAATACACACCTACATATGTAGAGGTATGAGTATGTTATGAGAAATAGGAGGTTGGAAAAAATGTTGTGTTATAAAACAGTGTTATTAAATTTTTTCATAAAAGAAAAAATATATAATTGTTGTCAATATTTTTTTAATTATTTATACATGAATAAAAATCATGATAAAATAATGTAACATACGATTATTTTAAACTAAAGAAAAAAAATATTATTGTCAGAGAATATTAGAGAGAATAAGGTTAGAGAATGCATAGAGGTCAAGTCTATTATTTTTTTGGATTATGGTAGATTAAGACTTGGACCACACATTTGATTATGTATTTTTTTGGCATAGGGGCATTCATATAATCAATGATACCATAATTTTATTAGAGAGGTATTAAAAACTTATCACTTGCAACAAAAAAATGATTTGGAGTGGGTGGTGTTGTAGGAACGTTGGGGGCTTTATCTTGAAATAATTGAACAATTTATATAATGATGATCAAACCCCGTGAAGATATCATAAATTTATAATAGTAAATTGCTATGAAAATTTTATGATAATGAGAATCAAGGTGTTTCTAAATTTAGGTAAAGAAATGTTGTAATGTCTTCTAATGTGATGTGTGGCTTGTAATCTCCACTATCATTTTTTCCCTTTTTAATTGCTTATTAAAAAAGATTTCCCTTTAATAAATAATTCTAGGGTTGTTTTTAAATAATTGTGTACAAAAAAAGATAAGGGAGCAAACTAAAATGAAAGGTAAACATTAAAGAAAATAATTATTTTTTGACGATAATGAATGTTATAGTTTACAAATTGGTCTAATTAATATAAGAATATAATTATCAATTTACAAATATATAATCAGTCATAAGAAAGAAAAAATTAACATGAGAAAAATAACAAAATGCTTTGATATAGCTACAAATATGCTTATATTCAAAAACATTTGTATAAGTATTAGAAGCCTCTTTGAGGGGACAACCTCTTGAATACCAAATCGCTAATACAACATATGATTCTGAGGTGTTCTCTTTATTTCAATATTAGTATAATAAAACATCAAATGGAAAAATTGTTCCCCACCCTTTATAACTAATTTTGTAGTCCTAATATAAAGTATTTATTTGAACCTTTTATGGGGTGGTTTTCATGCTAGTGGAAGGTGGATCCTCATCAAAATCGCTCTTTGCATTTCCCTCCTCTGAACAACTTGGGTGCATAGTAAGCAAAGATCTACAATAAAATTTTGTTTTCTTATTGGAACTAGCAAGGGATGGTGTATTAGTGTGCGAAGGGCATGGAATATTGTTGTATATCGCATTCCACCTGTGGGTTGAAAACATGACCATGCAATTCTATTGCACAATAAAAAAGTCTAGGACCATCGTGCTATAGGCTCTTGCTAAATGCTACTCACACACATCTCACTTTGAAGGATGATTGAGGAAAAAAATTGAAAACATACCACCTAGGGGTATGAACCCTCTGCAACATCATACCTTTTGAGTGCTTTGACTAGTTGCATTTGATTGACCAAAAAATCCCACATGCACTTTATGGAGTGAAGGAAAACCAAATTTTTTTTAGCACACATAAGTATTGAGAGGGTAGGTGAATTAGTACTTAATCAAATTCTTTCATTTATCAACAACTAACCAGTTAAACCATGAGAAGTAGAAAAACTTAAATGCACAAAACCATAACACCAAATTTACTTGGATAACCTAACAAGGGAAAAACCACAGTGATCAAGCTACTTAGATCTACTATCAAAATCTAGCCTCACAAATATAACAACTTTTTATAATAGGTATTTACGTTCTTTAACAAAGGAAGTACACTATTCCCTGCTCAATACAACTTTCACAATAGAGGTTCACTACCTCAACACACAATTGGATTATTTTTAATACATAACTAACTAAACCTTTGGCTCACTTACTTTGGTACATATAATTGCTTCAATAAGCTATGTTGCTTACATCCCACTACTTTCATAAAACTTTCTCATTTATAGGCTCATAGTCTTCTTCAAAGTCTTCACATTCACTATTGATTTTTCAAAGCTGATCTTTAGCATATTTCATCATCAAAGATATTCTTTCGAGTTATATTCACACATTATCTACTCAAAAAAATAACAACACACTCACACACTTTCTCAAAAAATTTGATCTTCTATTTACACCATCCACATCCTTCAAAAAGGTTTTCCAAGTTTGCTACATACATATGAAATATAAGATATATAATATTTATAATGAGGTTGACTCCAAAAACATTTGTAGAAGAAAGAAAAATTATGTAGTTTAGACTAAGAGATATCAAAGACCTATCCTTCATTAAAATCATCTTCAAAATTGGTGCACACATCAAGACACTTGGCATAATCAACCCAACATAATAAGTCAGCCCAATAAGAAAGAGAATTGTCAAAACATCAACTCCAAAACAAGGCAGTACTGGAGAGACCAAGAAACAATTTTTAGCCCAATTAAATAAACTAATATAGTATGTAGAAGCACTTTCGTGCTCTCTCTTTTCCATTTCTAATCAATTCATGTTGGCGTAGGTAATTTATTCACAAAATAATGATTCTAGACATACTACTGAATAGGAGAAGATCACATACCATCTTGAAAAGCAACCAAAGAGCCCAAAGAGCTTTAATCATGCATTATGAAGCCTATGTACATATGATTGATCTAAAATATGCTGACACATATTGATTAGACACCAACAGACCAACCTACTAGGTTTTTAGAACATAAACAACACACTGTCATCTATAGAACCACCAGTGGTGAACCAATTGTCTAAAACTCAGATTGAACAAACATACCATCTTTATCAAAATAACTACAAAAGTGAAAGGAAAAATTTTTTATGTCTTGAAATGCAGAGACATTTAGTTATGTCCTTATCATACATTCACTGAAACTTAACCATTTCATACTTTGACAACTCCAAAAAAATTGATGGTAGAACTTATGTACATGGGTACATGGAATTTTCATAACTTTCACTTGTGTAGAGCTATTCTTCAAACCACAAGGACACAAATTCATTTGCTGAGGAATACAAAGAATTCAAAAAATCTCCTATGTAGCCAATCATGTGCCTTAGATAGATTTGAACCTTATTGACTATGGCATTTGACATTTGACCATGAAGTTCAAATGATAGTGCATAATAAATAGTGTAGTAGTGAAATCATTTTGATAGTCAATCATGAACTTCAACAATCTTACATCTCTTTGTCATCCAATGATGAACAATATATGGTATCTACAAAGGTTGATATCAATGACAACACCAACAAAAGTTGACATCAATGACAACACACTATCCACACATTTTCCAACATTCTACCCTATATTATTGATAGAAACACTTATCGGATCTTTGATTATCTCTCCCCATTTAACATAAAGGGAAAAGGGTAGGTGGTCTTTACAAAAAAATATAAACTCCTCCTATCTATACACACTTTTTATAGTTCACCCCCCTTTCTCCAAATTTTTTTCTATATACATAAAATATTGAACACTTATTTACTTCGTATATCTACAAATGTTACAAAAAATATATCAACAATACATACTTAGCTCTAACTAGAAGGAAGAATATTCTTGTAGATTGACTTTAGCTAAGTTAAGGAGTTGTCCCATTTCTTTTTAGTAGTAGTGATCTAAATTTGACTCATGAGATGAGAATGAATTCTTTCTTCTTCTTCTTCCAAGGGGGATGGAATATGATTCTTTTCCTCCAATCCTTTATCTCCTACTAGGAGACTTGTTAAATATGCTAACTTTAAGTCCACAACCTCCCACAACTATTTCACTTGAATTGATCCCTTTGATCTTACACTTGTTGTAGAACTGGGAGTGTAGCTTATCAACTTGTGCCCTAATGGCACCACCACTTTCCTGCATTGGATCATAGGTAGCAACCAAATTTGTGATATTCACTTCCATAACATTTATTTGATCCTTAAGAATCTTGGTGGTGGCAGACCATTGCAAACATATTTGGTATACTACCTTAGCTTCCTCCATACATTTTTGAATGTCTTCTATGCACCTTTTAAGCTTCTCATCATGTGCCTTTGCATATTTTTTGGAGGCCTCTAACAATCTATTTTTATGAATATTCACCTCAACTTCTGCAGATAAGCAGAGTGTTCCTTAAAGGAATCCATTAGTTGTTTGATATGATGAGTAAGAGGCAGAGAGGAAACCCTTTTTCCATTAGGTATTTTAGCTTCTAACATTTTTACAACCTCCTACAATGTTTTTGAACTATCAACTTGTTGCCTCAAGATCTCTTCCTTTGAAGAGGAGTGAAAGATATCATCAAGTTACAACTTCTACAATGGTGAGATGTTTTCCATATTTACTTTCCCATCAAACATAGGAAACTACAAAAAATATGGAGTAATTACAGGCTATATCTACTTCTATTGTGCAAGAAATTCTTTAGTTGACTTGATGTAATGGGGGGATGCACAAATAGATACCTTTGGAGACTCTTCAACAAATGCTGTAGAAGTAGATGTGTCTTCCTTCATTTTCTAGTTTCACTGACCAATGCTCTCTAGAGGAGGGTTGTCATGCATATAATGCTAAGGAGAAGCATGCTCTCCATCATGTGCTACCTGCTTATCTCTCTCTTCTTCTATTTCACGCTAAGGGGAAAAATGTGGTTATTTCACATCTTCAACACTTTCATTTTCTTAATGATTTTAATTATCACTTCTTTAGTCTCTTTCTAAATTTTTTCTCTATCCTCTTTCTCCATACTCATGAGGATGTCTACTATTTGATTTGACCTTAATTCCTAAGCTTATTTCTAAAGTATTTTATCTTTTTCTTCTTGATACATGGAAGATATTGCTTTGTCAATTTCTTTCTTCTTAATCTCATCATCATCTCAATTTATTTCTCTCTTTTCTCCCTTAGGGCTTGAGCCAGACTCTCCAAAGAATTTTCAAGGATTTCACTAAGATCCACATAGTGTTTGATCATGTACAATATTATTTCCCTTTTAATTGTCCTTTGGTCCTCAAGAGGGAGATTCAGATGCAATGCATTTGCTTCTTCTAATATAGGCCATGACATTCAGATGCAATGCAATTGTTTCTTCTAAATGGTTTAATTTCATAATCTCCTACAAGGGTTCCTAATAGTTCAACAATTCTAGGACAAGTTTTCCAAGTTGTTGAAGTATGTACCCATGTATCAAAAAGATGAGAAGATTCAAACACAAAAATTTATTTTAGGGTTGAATACCAACATAGGGGTGGAGGTTGATTTCCATGAACTTGAAAACATGAATGACACACTATAAAATTATCTTAAATAGGAAAATAAGATACACACAACAACAAGAAGGAAATTTTTTAATAATAACAAAAACCCATAAAAGGAATCCTAACTTCAACAAAAATCTTGAAAAGAATAATTCATTTGAAAGGAGACCACCACCAAAATAAAATAAAAGAAATAGGTATAATGGAAATAATGGAGGTAATATTAATCAAATGAATAGGTAAAATGGAAATAAAAGAGCCAATCTTAATCAAAGGAACTTCAATAAAATCAATGAAGTAAGAAATAACCCTACAAATCAAGTGCAATGAGGGCCATTAGGGGGGTGCTTCATTTGTGGAGGATATCATTATGCTAGATAATTTCCAAGGATGTAGATTCAAATCAAAGGAAATCAACCATAGAAAAAACCCCAATAGAGGATTTATGTAGCAGTTAGGAATCAAAAAATCAAATATTAGAATGTACCCATAGAGACTATAGGTACACTTTTTAAACAACTAGTTTAATACTAGTTGATATAGGGTCATCTGAATGCTTTATTTCTCTATATTTAGTGAGAAAAATGTCATTAAAATTCAATCATATGGAATCATCATGGATAGTTCAGTATGGTGATAAGGTGGCTAGAGAAGTAACCAAGTGTTTATCAAAGGAAAGGGCACACTTTCTTGGGTTTGAAACAAGGGTGGATCTTTATGTGGCACCTCTAGGGTCATATGATGTAATCCTTGGGATGAGTTTGCTAACAAATAATCAAGCTAATGTAGATTGGTACCATAAAATAGTAGAATGCTTGGATGATGAAGGAAGAAGGGTTATAATTCAAGGGAACTCTAGGCCCATAAATGTAGAGCTAGTTTCAACCATACAATTAAATAAGGAAAGGAGGGCAGGTGCAAAAAGTGGCCAATTTTTTTATTTTTTTTTAAAAGGATATAACACGAGTGTGTTATAATGTGCTCATGTTATGGCTTGGTGTGACCAAGCCTAAGGCTTGATCACACCAAACCTATAACACGCTCACATTGTAACACAAGCACGTTATAGCCTATTATAATAAAAAAGCACATCTAATGAATTTCATTTTCACTATCATTTTTTCTTGCCTACGACCAATAAATCCTATCATTGCACACTTGTGTTCTAGAATCATCAAATCTTGCAATTTATTCATTGAATCTTTGTGATTTCTTCACCAAGATGCCACCACATCAATGGGAGGGTCAAATAATTAAGGATTTTTTTTTTGTGAATTTGTTGTTAAATAGGTAAATTTAGATTTTTTTATGTTCATTTATTTAATTTATAGGAGTTGATAATCAACCTAAAATTCCTCCTCAAAATCCTTCTCCTCCTCATGAACAAGCACATGAACAAAATCCTCAACAACCACATCAACAAACTCCTCCAACAATTCCTCAACATCCTCTTGGCACTCAGGAAAATTTAATGGGAAAATTGAAAACAATAAAAAATAGATTGAGTTAATCATGAGGTTGAACGATCTTGTAAGTTCAACCTTGGAAAGAAGCACACTTTCAAATTCACTTCAAGCCATGTTAACACATGTGTAGATGCAATTAGCAAGAAATTAAGTGGTTGGGAAGATAAGAGGTAGGAGTGTAGGAATTTTTATGCAAATAAATTATCATATAAAGAAGTAAAAGATGAAAAAATTACAAAAATATTATGTGTGCTCACTATTCACTAACCCACACACAAATCAAACCTTGAGCTTAATATAAAGAGGTTTCCTATCCACTAGAGAAACCACCAAGGGATTGGGAATAATTTTTGGAATAGGTGGTAGATGGTTTTTGACCAGTCACCATGCAACAATAAAAAAGTCCCCCAATATTTCTTGAGGAAACTCTATTGCAAGTTCGTCCTCAACAAAATCCCCAACTATTTTGATATGCAGGAATTTCAAGGGAGAGGTGGTGGTTTGACATAGGATAGAATAGGTGCACATCTCGATCGTTAGTGGTAAGGGAGATGATCACTCACTAGTATAGATTATGAGCACATTGCTATCCCTTCCATCATGAAGGAGAGTGTTGTGGTAGACACTCTACAATCTATTAGCTCTTTGACCTAGAGTATCATCTAACATGATAGTCTTGCATTACAAAACCAACCAAGGGAGAGTTATAGGGGTAGGGTTACACCCCATTCTTTTCAAGTTTGTGGGTTGGCCTATACATATGACCCCACAGACAGTCAGGAGGCTAGTGTGCAAGATACTTCTGTAGTTGCGGAGATGGCGATGGAAACTGAAATTTTGAATGAGGCTTTCAATGTTGATACTCAAGTAAATGTTAACATGTTCATTGAATTGAATTTAATAAATTTCATTTTTGAAATGCAAGATTAACTAAATTATTTTAATTATTGTAATAAAATTTCAAGGTCACAATGTTGATATTGGATACACTGAATCTCCACATGTTTTTTACTCCATTGCATCTACTAAGGTAGGTAACTAGTAAAAAATTATAAATATTGCATGTGAATAACATTGTTATATGAATGATATTATTATATCTAATTTTGGATGTTGAATAGGTTGATATTGGAGGTTTCACAGGAACACCTCCTAGTGCCAGTGGAGTACAAACCTTTATGCAGGTAATAGAATAAATATTTTTACTAATGAATTATACTTAATAGATTTTTGTAGTTTATATTCATATCATTGATTACATTGCATTTCACATCTTTCAAACTCAAATAATTACTTCACATTTCATAACTAATAACTAGATGTTCATAGATGGAAAATTTTCAATTACAATATAGTTTTTTAGAAAGCCAACATAAGCATTGATGAAATTAATTCACATAGGATAAGTAATAACTATGAGCAAATTCCAATTACATTTCCTTGTCATGGCATTCCATGAGACCACATTTTATTGATGCAATTTTCAAATAGTTCACTGCCTTGTCTATGCTATGGAATCCTAGAAAAAAATTATGAAAGAATAATAGTAAGCAATAACATAGACAAGGAAATGAGTTCTTTGAAAAAATTTCTCAAAGATATGTGGTGTCATGGTGATGTCTATCACCATGAAACCCAATTTCTTTGAGATTTTTTTTAAACAAGTCACCACCTTTTCTATGCTACCACATTTTCCATACATGTCGACCAAAGCAGTTTATCAAATAGTTCACTTCCTTTCTACTATGGCTAAAAGCTTAAATTAGGTACTTTCCAACAAACTAAGGATGCTTGGAAAAAATCTATCAAGGCATAATAGTAAGCAATAACATAGACAAGGTAGTGAGTTGTTTGAAAAAATTCCTCGAAGAAATGTGGTCTCACTGTGATGGAATACTATTCCATCACCATGAAACCACATTTCTTCGAGGAATTTTTTCAAACAACTCACTACCTTAAGAATAGAAACCAAGCCTTTAGCCAGAATTACCCTCCAAATCCTTTTCAAGCTTCTCATCCTCAATTTATCAATCCATGGAAGCTTCCACCTCTTATTCCACTTGTTCATAACCCCACCCCTCCCTCTTCATGTCATGATCCCCCTCCATCTCATAACCAAGACCACACTATACCATCCACCCCATCCCAACATAATACCATAAATAAGGCAATGGACTTTTTAAAAAATGCCTCAAAGAAATGTAGTCTCATGGTGATGGAATTCCATGGCACATTTTTTTGTGATGGGGGCCACAACTTGAGACCCACAAAAAACACACAGTAGCGGAAATAATAGAATTATTATTTATTTATTTGCAATATTTTCTCATTACAGAGAAATTACATTCCAGAGGATCAAATCCTCATAGGCTGCAATACATGTAAATTTTACTGTTTCTAAAAGGAAATTCCCCCTTTCCCAATACAATTTTCTCTTTTCCTAATCACCCCTCCAAATTTCCAAAATGAGTCCTATATAACCTTTTTTCAGCTTGGAGCCAAAAATACAATTTGATTTTGAATGTAGGCAGTTGGGTGCTGAAATATGAAATTTAAAATTTATAAATTGAGTCCCAATTCGAAAATTGGCAATTTTCCAAAAATTGACCAACTTTCAGAAGCCATAACTTTCGATCTAAGACTTTGTTTGACACGTTGTTTGAAGAATTGGATAAATTTGTTACATATTGAATATGGATGGCTTCACGGTAGGAGAAAACATTGGTTCCATGAGAATTTAATGTGCAAGTGATAAAATTTATCTTGATATGTTGGACTAGTTTGATATCTTTGAGGAAAAATGTGATAACAATGCTAACATTTTTGAGGACAATGAGACAAAAAATAACTCATATTTTAGTCAAAGTTCATGATCCTCTAACAATTACAAAAATAAAGCATCTCATACTACTTGATACCATCACTAGCAAGGGAACCAGTATAACACTATGCACAAAACTATACCATTACTCAAGTACACATGTCCAATGACTAAGATATATGAAACAAGTGATTGAAACATCCATAATGAGTGACTAACACGTACCATTTTAGTGCATTCTAGATAAAAAAGAAAGTCATTGCATACTACACCATGGATCTTGTCCTTCTCCTTAATATTTTATACCAATTGTGATAACAAAAAGCATCAAATACTACTTTTGATCATCATTGGGTAAATAATAAATACAAAAACACATCACAAGTAACACACACAAATTCCACTAATACACTAATTCCTAAGATGAAACCTTGAGATGGGTAGATATTGGAAGCTATTGGTTGCATTGTTGTAGACCTTAAGGCTTGCATGCCACTGGTGGAAACCAATCAACCCACTAGAATAGTACTAGGAACCAATTTACCACATGTCATTGGCCTTAAGGCCCACATGCCACTAGCAAAAAATATCTAGGCCTCTAGTGTAACACATGGCATTCATTGTTTGCATGTTGTTGGCCCTAAGTTCTACATGCCATTGGTGGAAACCATTCTATTGCCAATGAGATATGGTTAAATAGTATACAAGAACATGCTCCCTAACTATTGTCAATTTGAAGAATTAATAATATTATCTTATTAAGGTCATATGATTTATCAACTAGTGATCACCTTGAAGGTGAGGATTAGTCTATGTCTTAGGGGGTATACACCCTCTACCTATGCCCTTGTACAATACATAATCCATCCATATTGTGTTACATTAAAATTTATCCTTGTATCTACCTCAATTTAACATTGTAACATTAGAAAGTATTGGGAAAAAAATCAAAACTATTACATTGGTGGTTACCGTTGCACCAAAAGAACCACTTGTTAATACCTGATACAATTACCAAATTTATACAAGATGCACACGTGGTTAAGCCATGTCATGAACCCAAGCACTATGTTGCACAAGGAAGACTAAGGGACACACCATCTTGCAACAATCTTGCTAGTGCAAGTGATGGGTTCAAACCTATGACTTCAACTCTAATACCAATTGTTATATTGGTGGTTGTCATTGCACCAAAAGATCGACTTGTTAATGCCCTATACAACTGCTAGATTTATACAAGATCCATAGGAGGTCGTTAAGCCATGTCATGAACCCAAGCACTATTCTACACGAGGAAGACCAAGGGACACACAATCTTGCAAAAAGAACACATTATGGGAAGGGTTTTTATCATGGTTAACTAATTTTGGTACACTAGATTGAAGGGATTCCATAAACCAGTCAATTATCTTATAGGTTGGGGATAATTTTTCTAATACATAAGTAGCACATTGAATCCTTGAAGATGGCCTATATCCACATACATACATAAAATGTATACAATATCATAAGGAAAAATAATTCTATTTACCTCAATTGCTTATTAATTGTAAATGCACATTAATTAACATACATGATTAATCGATAGATATAATGTTAAATAAAATGTCATACCATACTGGTAATACTTACCCTTGTCATCGATAAAGGCCACTATTACGAACTCAAGCATAAGCTCAACACAAATCTAATTATATCTAAAATGTGGGAAAAATATCCCTACCAAATGAGAACACCCATTTTTCACCTTATTATATTTTTTTAATCTAAATTTTATGTCATTATCAAATATTAGTTATCTAGTTTCCTTAACTCTTTCATCATCATCTAATACTAGTTTCACCCTCCAAATAAAGCCTATTGAAGAGGGAAGGTAAAACAAGTTAGGAAAAAACTCTACCTTGCATTTATCCTCCTCTAAATCCTCCCCATATGGACTTGAGGTCATAGGGGAATCCTTCACCCAAGGACTACCTACATACCCACTTCTAAACATTATCGAAGTACCATGCAGTTATCCTCACAAGCTCTCTTAAAGGATGCCTATGCATAGGTTCCCATGACCTAGGTTTCATTAAGGATTCCCATCAATTAATAACACTTCTGTTTAAGGATACTAAGGTCTCGAATTATAATCCACCTAGTCATATTCATAATTCAACATAAAAATGCTAGATCCCCTTTAGGTTCACCTCGTTAACATAGGGACTAGGTTGATTACCTACCCATAATAAATTCTCATTTTTTGCACCAACATTGCAACCACTATCATATGAATCACAACACATATTTCAATATACAACATCGTGCTACTCGTAAGAAACCAAAAACAATAAAAATATTGATGTAAGGTCTTTAAACTCAATGAACCATTTCAATATGCTAATGTGGCAACTTACTATGAGCACATTCTCTACCATGCATCTACATACAATAGTGCAACCCAATATTCTTAGTCTAATTCATTGACTAGATAATATTCACACTTGATACTCATATCAAAAGATTAATCAAGAACCCATTGAAATTTCAACTACCACAATGTTTAAGTATACATAATCAAAAGGGACGTGAATTATATATACATATTTATATTATAAAATCAATACCTGGGATTCCCTATAAATCAATTTATTAAATTTATCCTTCAATAAAAATCCTTATCAATATGTAGGGAAACCCAACTAAGTTCATAATTTAGATGTACAATAGTAAGGTTTCTCACTAGTCATACTAATAAAAAACTCTTGTGATAATTCTATGAAGAGTTACAATATCAAAATAATTTATATCCCAAGTTTAAACTTCACATGTTCTTCACATGAAAAAAATGCACAAGTTTCACTTTTTTGATGGTGTTCCCAATTGTCAACCATCTTTAGTTAAGTAAGCGCTAGGGTATGTGTAGAATCATGATGGACCAAAAACTGGTGATATGATGGGTATGTGTAGGGTATGTGGCTGACGACTTTTTTTTACCCAAAATTGATGAAATGAAAAGGGTTTTTAAAGCATATTCTCAACTTTCTACCAATATAAATTATGCTTTACTTTGAATTTAATAAATAATTATTATTCATTTGCTATTTGAATTACGTATAAAGTTTTGATTGATAGGCTGATTGAAAAACATCTATAGCCTTCAAATGGTATCACATTTTTTGAATCCAAAACATGTGTCACATTCTATGCTTCACATAATATAGGATTAAAAAAAAATGAATTTCATGAAGTTTTGACCAAGTTAAGGTGGTTAGACGTACAAGTTTTTATATTTTTTAAAAGTTGTAATAAAAAAATAATAATTAATTATTTACTTGGAAAAAAATTACAAAAAATATGTATCACATCCAAACATGAGTCCTCTACTTATATCTAAAATATTATAAAAAAATATTATCATTTTATTGTGGCTAGGGTGGTCAGAAAAACACCTACCTCTTATTTTTTACCTGAAATTGAAGTACTATTGCATTAAAATTTCAAATTTTCACCAAATATATTTTTTTCTTAAAAAAACAAACCTAGTAGTTTAGAAACTATATTCAATTTGCTACAGATTCTATTCATACATATTTTTGAAATAATATAGATAACTTATTCAAAATTTTATGTCAAGTTTCCTAACTCTGATTTTTCTAAATTTTTTGCCACTTAAGGGCCTATTTTTTCCATGATGATCCTGCACATACCCGCTAAATATCACACATCTTAAATAATTAAACTTAGGCAATAGCAACGTATAATAATAAATTGTCAAAATCAAATCCATAACATAAATTATACATAACATCATAGTTAATATAAAATAAATCTCATTGACATTAGATCATAGGATGAAAATTATGAAAACATCTCCACAATTACGCATAAAGATCATTTGAACTTTGAAAGACATACAACAATAATTTCAAAATTTCTTAAAACATGAGTTATTATTGAACCATACATAAATAGTTGGTATCACTATATCCATTAGAGAATAATATAAATATATATAAACTCAATAATATTAGTAATAATAATATCCTTAATTTTTTTATTTAATTTAACCTCTTATGCAACCCCATGTTCTTGTAATAGCTTGGTTTATAGACTAGATACTATTTACACACTAAAGTTGGCTTTAAGGATCAACCATTAATAATTTCATATTAAAAAAATGTTTTAAATTCAATTCTTATATTGTGATCATTAATACCTTACCACAGTCCATTAGATTCTACCTTACATACTTGTAAGTCTATACATAATCCAAAACTAAATCTCAAGTTTAACCTTGACATAATTGTCAATCACAATCAAAGAGACATTTACCAATAGGGATGCTATAACAAATTTCCATCAAGTGTTGGTTCCATACTAAACATTGTCAATCATTACTGTAAAATTACACACAATTACACATATGGGTTATATCATTTCATAATACCAAGATCATACATTATAACTGTCTAGAGAAAGCATTGAATATACACAAGGTGACTAGCTCATGAATACACATCATGAGTATAATAGTGACTAGCTCATATGTACATCACACATACAATATTGATTAGCTCATATACACATCACAAGTATAATAGTGATTGCCTCATACACACATCAAAAGTAAAATAGTGAATAGCTCAATCATACATCACATGTTCACATAAAGTAAAATTGGCACCATGGAAGTGGATGCAACCTGTTTTATGCATCATCTCACTACCTGAATCACAATAACATAAGCTTGATATGAAAATAATCAAGTATCCCATACTTTTTGACATTTTCACTAGCAAGGGTGCCAATATAACAATGTGCAAAAACCTTATGTCATTACACAAGTACACAAGAAGTGACTAACATGTACTCGAGAAGTGATTAACACATCCAGAATGAGTGACTAACACCTAGCCTTTTAGTGAATGTGATAACAAAAAGTATCCAATAGTACTTGTGATCATCACTAGGTAAATAATAAGTAAAATAAAAAGGTCACTTGAGTAACACACATAAATTACCCTTATACACTAATTTTTATCTTGACATCTTGAGATAGGTAGATCTTAGCAGTCGTTGCTTGCATTGTTGCTAGCCTTAAGGCTTGCATGTCACTGGTGGAAACAAGTCAACCCTCTAGAGTAGTACTAGGAACCTATTGCCCATATATCATTGGCCTTAAGGCCCACATGCCACAAGAAAAAAAATCCAATCCTTGAGAGTAATATAGGGCATCCATTGTTTGCATGTTGTTGGCCCTAAGGCCTACATGCCATTGGTGAAAATTAGCTTGCTATCAATGAGATATGGTTAAATAGTCTACAGGAAGAGCATGCTCCTTGATTTTTGTCAATTTGGAACATGGATAAGTTTATCTTATGAAGGTCATCAGATTTTTCAATCAGTGATCACCTCAAAGGTGATAATTAGTTTATATCTTAGGGGGTATACACTCTCTACCTATGACCTCATAGAGTCCATATTCCAACCATCTTGTGTTACATTAAAATTTATCATTATATCTATCTCAATTTAACATTGTGGCATTAGAAAGTAATAGGACATAGATCAAAACACATTATTGGAAGGTTTTTTTTATTATGGATAATTAATTTGGGTACACTACCTTGAAGGGATTTCATAAACTATTCAATTATCTTATAGCCCATGGGGGATAATTTTTCCAACACATAAGTAACACATTGAGTCCTTAAAGATGGCCTCCATCCAAATACATAGATAAACCCATGCAATCTCATAAGGAATTCAAATTCCATTTACCTCAATTACTTATTTTTTGTAAACACATTATTTAACAGATATGATTAATCCAAAGATGTAATATTAAATAAAATGTCATACCATATTCTAGTAATACTTACCCTTGTTGTTGGAAAAGACCACCATTACAAACTCAATCCTAAGATCAACACAAATCTAAGTATATCTTAAAAGGTGGAAAAAATATGCCTACCAAATGAGAATGGCCATTGTTCACCTTATTAGATTTTTTTATTTAAATTTTACATCATTACCAAATACTAGTTATCTATTTAACTTGTTGTCAATAGATTTGCACCCTGTTGAATGCAATATTCAACAACCTATTGAAACATGGAAACCTCCTTCAGATGTGGGTGATCTGAGCGAAGGAGGAATCTCCAAAGTGAGCTACTTCTCCAAATGATTGATCTTATTCTAAATAATTTCTAAGGAAAGGGATAAAAAGATGTCTGAAAACTAAGACCTAAGATTACTGATGTTTAACTTACTACTTTTGACATAAATTAGATCTTTCCACTCACAATAATTCCTTTATTACAATAGTTCCTACAATATCATCAGTGCATGATTTCATCAATAATTCGTATTAAGATTCAAAGACATCGAATACATCATACAACCTGAAAACATGAAAACCTGTGTAGAAAACTCATAAAAGCAGGACATTAAGGATTCATATCTGAAAACACAAAGCATCAAACTGGTGTTACCAGTAATGAGACAAGAAAATGGAAAGAAGAACTCTGCTGTATTACTGAAATTGAAAGAGTGTCAATCTGCCAAAATTGAGTACAAGGGGTCCATAAGCTCAAAAATTCCTAAGAGTAGGAACCGGAATCTGAACTGAGAAGGAGAGGAAAAGACTAAGTCTTTTGAAAGATATGATTCTCAAGAAACCCTAATCGAAGCTCAGAAAAAATCTTAAGGAAAAAGGCTTCAAACTATCTCAAAAATTGCATAAAAGCAGAAAAAAACATATTGCTTTTATGATGAACCTATCAAGCCTCTAAAAATAGGTTGAATCTGCTTTAAAAGCCCAAAAAACACCTTATCTCTCAAAGATAACTCTCAAATCCAACCAAGAGAAGAAGTCAACAATCAATCTGCTAAAAATAGCAAGAAATCATAAAACAACTTATAAAATATTGCTTTACGATTTTGCTTTACAAGATTGCAGATTCTCACAATTTGTCTATTATTTTGCAATTAAAGATTAAAAATATTTTATAAAAAAAGAAAACCTTCTTATCTCTCCATTACAATATTTGATTTTCTCATAAAATCATAAAAATATTACACGTCATCATCTTCTCATCAATCTTCAATTGATTTCTCTAAAATCAATTAAAAAACAAGGAACCCTAAATGGATAATTGGTTTCCTATGAGAAAACAAACCCTAAGTGATAAAAATAATCAATCCTAGATCATAAAGCATTCCCTATGCACCCTTATTATTTTCAATTTTGTCTCAAAGAAAAAATACAAGGCACAAGTCCTCACATTTCACTAAGGAAAAACAATAAGTCATGAAGACCTAACCTTCGACCTAGGCACATAATTCGTCCACCTCCAATATTAACTTAAGTCTTTGAATAAACTATGATGCAAAGATTAACCCATGTGCTATTGACCGAATATTCCAGATAATCATGATGTTGCTCAAATTAGGGCATGAGAAAAGAATTCCAAACCCTAATAATGATTCATTTTGCATTTGTTACTTTGAGGAAAATGAGCTCTGCCAGTTAACATGTCGCCATGATGGACCTCGAATCTGAGCTCGTGTGCTTTGGGAATCTTCACTACTCCTTCAGTTAGTCGAGCTCCTCAATGGGTAAGCTTGGTTTTCTTTGTATCGTAGCTCTTCTCCATTATTGAAAGAACAAAAAGAATCACAAGGCCGCGACCTGCTCATGGCTATTTCTTTGATATCCTTTGTCTTTCTGTGCCTGCTTCCTCTGGTCAACCCACACGAGCTCAAACTCGAGCCCTATCTAAAGTTTTCATAAAAGAACCTCCTAGAGGGGTTCTTTTTTCTCTTCTGAGCACAAGGTAAGCTAGCTTCTATGGCTTTTATTTGTTCATTCTAGCTCTAAGGCTGTGACTATTCACACTCTAATACCTCTACCTTATATTTTTTGTGTTCAAATTACTATTAAAGCTCGACCACTAGTTTGAGAGCTTGACTCTTGGCCTCTGGAAGCTCTGTGTAGTTCTCTTGGCCGCGGCTATACACACTCTCCATAATCCTGAACTGGTAAGCCACCTCTAGATACTTCATTCTTCAGAGACTAAAAGAATCTCTCCTTTACTTATGAGTTTCTGGCCATGTTCAGGCCGCACTAGATGTGTATCATAGAAAGCATTATTTGAAGTTTTGGGCTCGACCCACAACAATAATTTTCCTTCATACATATTTGAGGACATACCCGCATATGGGTATCATGAAAAATTGAATGAAATTGTGTTTTCTTCATTCTGAGACTCGATTCACTACAGGGAACTTGTATTTTAACATCTTCTTGTTGTTTCATACAAAACTTCACGTGGGTTATTACCGTAATTGCATTTTCTGTATTTTGAAGCTCGACCCAAATATGGGTACCCTGTATATTCATTTTAAAAAGCTATGAGCTCGATTTAAGAAAAGAACTCCTTCTCTATACTTCTTACCTCACAAAAAATTCTCAACTAGGCTGATATAATAAACTATTTTGATGTTGTGATAGGAAAACCCACATGGATGGCTGAAAATATAGAAAATTTGTATATTTACTGGAAATCCCAACATGGGTACTCGTTGTTTGTCTTTATTTACCTTCAGAAATGAAAGCTCCTGTAAAAGTAACAAAATCTGTGTATTCATTTGTATTTAGCTTATGGGCTCGACCCAAAATAACTGATGCTTTACTCTTATATTCTATTTGAGAAGAAGACTCACATGGTGAGCTGGAAACACATCTGTTACCCTTAATATTCTCATGCAACTTAGCTTGACCATCATGGCTTCTTTTGCACTTTTAGTTGCAAAACCCATACTTGGCATTTATTATTAAAACTGGGTTTGACCTCTCTCCTATTCCTGCATTTCAATTAATCATGTGAAAGGCTTCTGAAGCATTCAAATTTCTTACCTTCAGCATGATTCTGTGTTTGTCCATTGCGAAGAGAAGGGTCTCTTAATGTATACTATCCCCATGCTTGTACCCTGTGCACACAACATTGTTCCTTTGGATTCCTTAACTCTAACACACAACAAATTTTACTTTCTACTCTTGAACTCTATGTAGAGCCTTTAAATTGAAATATTGCAACACCATGGACTACATGCTACTTGATTTTTCCTTAGTGCATAATTAACACCTTCTGAAACACCTTTGTCATGCTTGCTCTTTCCTCATCATTCTAAAATGATCATTTCATATTGCATCCCCTAATGCTGCATTGCATTGAAAACTCCATTATTTCTTTGGTTTTCCATTACCTGAAGCTTGCACATATCTGTTCATATGTATAACTATCACCTCAGAAACACCTTCTGGAAAGAAACTGTTATCATTTCATGTAGTTTTGGAATAATCATTTCTCACCTTGTGATTCTTAAATTTGTATTTTCTTATCAGTCAATTGGGACTGGTGATTCACTTAACACTTGAATGCATTGTCGGTGTTTCATACTCTTGAGCTTCAACATGTACTCTTCATGCATTTTTATGTTCCACCTAACAAACTGTTCTTTGAATCTACCCTCTTTCATGATGAAAACTAAAAAAAACTCTTTATTAAGGCATAATGTATGCCTGTTCACTATCCTTGACTGTGAAAGAATACTGATGAACTGGAACTTGCATGACATATATGATTGTGATGAACACAAAATATGAACTATGCAGCAATGTTTGATATAAATGTACTCAACTGAATTGATTGAGTGAACTAAAATCACTGTTCACCTGTAGCCTTCAAAAAAATTAACCTGATCGTTATGAATGCTCAGTTGGTTTAGTAGCTCGATAGATAACTCTGTTTACTCTTTCAGTTTTATTTCATTTCCTTTGATGAACATGATGATGTAATCTTTAAATCAATATGTAGGAAAACCCAACTAAGCTCATAATTTAGATGTACAATAGTAAGGTTTCTCACTAGTTTTACTAATCAATTACTCTTATGATGCTTCTATGAAGAGTTACAATATCAAAATAATTTATATATGAAGTTTAAACTTCACACGTTCTTCATATGAACAAAATGCATAAGGTTCATTTTTTTGAGGGTGCCCAATTATCCACCATCTTTAGTTAACTAAGAACTAAATATCACCCATCTGAAACAACAAAACTTAGGAAATAACATCTTATAAGACTAAATTGTCATAATAAAATCCATATACATTAATTATACATATCATAGTTGATATAACATACATCTCGTCACATTAGAGCATAGGATGACAATTATGAAAACATCTCCACAAAGATGCTTCAAAATCATTTGAACTTTGAAAGACATACAACAATAATTACAAAATTTCTTAAAGCATGAGCTATACTGAAATCATACATAAATAGTTAGTGTCACTATATCCATTAGAACATCATATAAATCTATATAAATTTAATTATTTTAATAATAATAATATCCTTAAATTTTTTTATTTAATTTAACCTCTTATGTAATCTCATGCTCTTGTAATAGTTTGATTTATAGACTAGAACTAGTTTCACACTAACAGTTGGATTTAGTGAGAAACCATTAATAATTTTTTTCCAATTAAATTCTTATATTGTGATCATTAAGACCTTACCACAATCCATTAGATTCTACCTTACATACTTGTAAGTCTATACATAATCCAAAACTAAATCTCAAGTTTAGTGATTTTTTTATTGGCTAATAGTTGAAATTTGGGAACCTAAATTTGGCTAATAGTTCAAGTTGTAACACGACCTAAATCGCCACATTTTTTATAAAATTTTGTTCTAGTCTTATTTAAATCACCAAGTAATTTATTTTATTAAACTTTTAAACTCAAAAATTTGCCACAATATTTGATACATGATTAGATCAGATTCGCCTTAAATTTATTTTATAGTATAAATCTATATTAATTCACCAATAGAAAATCAAAATTATTAGTTGCTTTAGGTCCATGTTTCTAATCTTTAGTTGTCACCATTAGTTTAAAATATAATCTAACAACCCTCGTATTTTGCGAGGTAAAATATATCATGATTTGTGATGCTAATGGGGCTCAAAATTTATTTTGGATCGTTGATATCCATTGAGATCAACAATCCTATGAAGCATTTTTTCCCTAGTCATTTTCATTTTTGGCTTGTGTAGAGATTTTTTCAGTTTTGGGTGTCCCTGTGCTTAAGGAAAATTATCGGAAAGATGCAAAATGCACCATGTGGTGGCTGCACAACTTTCATCTCTTTCCTTCCTTTCAGGAGAAAGTTCAGGACACGTGTTAACTTGTCGGGTATTCTCTTAGGAGCTATATTCATAAGATCAGAGGCTTTTGCCTATCTTCTATGAAGTGATGTGTTTTAGGAGTTTGTCGGAGCTAATTGGATTTTTTCTTTTCCCTTTATTTTATTTTTGGGTCAGTGCCTTAGGATGATGTGACTAGTCAACAAGACTTTTTACCAGGCTGTTAATTCTAATATTTGATTGTCTACAAGCCCTTATCTCTGTTAAATATCTAGAAGACATTAATGCAGTAGCTGAGAGTTAATAAGCCAAGACTTTTGTGACCTAACTAGGGATCCATGATAAGATTGTGAGTTATCAAGTTATGACATCTAGAAGTAATTACTTTTGTGCTAAGGTGGTGCTTTCTTCTTTTGGCGGCTATACAATCAAGGCAACAACACAGTAAAGGGTTGGATTCCAAGTAGCAGTTTCCTGAAAAAGAAAAAGTTTCTTTAGTTTTCTTAAGATTTTTAGAATTATTTTCAGAAACAAGTTTCAGATCTACTTTATTCTTGCATGTTATATCTATTAAGGTTCAAACTATTGTCAGATCGGCATTCGACCTCTATTTCAAATTTCATTTGATAATTAAAGCACAAACTATTGAGGAGAATTTGTTGAGACTATGCATGTATATCCTTTTTCAAGCTTTCTTTCTTTATAATATCATTTTGAATGAAACACTATGTCTTGCAAGCTGAATCTAGATAGTTTAAGTAGCGAATTTCTATGTTGTATGCTTGTATTACAAAATAGTAACTTAAGAAAACTGGACTATGTCATTGGACTTCACTATTTTTCTGAAAGTTGTTATTTTATTATACTATGTTGTATTAGGAGATGGAGTTCATGTGATTTCTGAGATATTGTTCTAATAATTGTAAGAAATCTTTATGTTTGATCGGACCTTAATGAAAACTACATGTGGAAAGATTTGAAAGTATGCACTATGCTTAAAGTTAGCCTTTGTTGTTTGTTCTCTTTCCAACAATGAAGGGTAGTGACATTTTGTGCCTATTTATATCACTCATAGGAATGATTCGGGTTTGAAATGTTGTAAAATATTTGGTGCATCACCTTTTATGTTTTATGTTTACATTTCCTTCTCCCCTTATCTCAAAACCCCCAAAGAAGTGTTAGATTTATATAAAAATCCTAGAGGTATTCAGTGAGATGCAATTTGTCCCCCACTCGTTGAATTTCCCATAAGACTGTCAGAGAGGTGCAAGCTTTGATGATCCACAATTTTTTTTTGGCTCACTCGATGGGACAAGAAGTTTTCTAAACACCTGATACAATTCTTTTTCTAGCATGCCTAGTGGGACAAGAAGTTTTCTAAACACCTAATTAGAAGTCAGAAATATTTCTTGAATCAGGATAAGAAATGAAACTGGAAGTTTCATTCCCAAAGTCCAAACGAGAACATCTTCAAGAGTTTGCTTCCAGTACTCTTAGTTACCTGCCTTGATCCCTAGGAGGAGAAGACTTACAGGTTCATCACTTGTAAGGAGTAATAGAGTAAGAAGTAAGAGCCCAATATCTAGAGCTCTATCTACTCCACTTGGAGGAATAAATTTCCAAATTAGAATACCTGTGTATCCGATCCACAAAAACCTTTTCTCTATGGCTCACGTACCTCCCCCTCCCCTTAGGAACTTCGTGACATGGGATAGTGGTAGTCCACTGCAACCACCCACACCCCTAGATGTATGGCCGACTATACCCGCTAATGCCCTCAAGGACAGTCCAAGATTCTCCGAAGAAGATTTCAAAACCCCTTCCTAACACCTTCAAGATATAGTGGAGTTATGTAGGGTACATAACATATTGGAGAAAAATGTCACATTAAGACTACTAGATGCCTCATTCAAAGGGAAAGCCCAAGATTGGTATTGATCCTTGGCTTCAGGCTCTATCCTCTCCTGGGACCAGCTTGGAGAATGCATGTTTGAATGTTTCTCAAAAAAGGGAGATCGTTCCTCGCTGCTACAACAACTGATTACCATCAAGAGGGATTTGCATGAAGCAATGAGCAACTTTAACACCAGATTCCATAAGACCTGGAAAAGGATCCCTATCACTAATCAACCTCCAACTGCCATGGAATTCATGTTATATTTGAAGGCTTTCAACCCTGACATTGCGGTCATGATAACCTCTATGGGGGGGATATCTTGCCTGACGTATACGAGGTGGAAATACGTGCAGAAAATAGTCTCATTGATGCTAGGAAACTTCCACCACGACCTCCTATGCCATTCTTTGCAAAAACACCCAATGGTTTAAAGGGAGATACCACTTCAAGCGCTCCGTGACATAATTGACGTTGGTCACTCCGTAGCCTATAAACATGCATCCCACCATTCAAGCAGGCACATTAGGTTTTTCCTCAATGGAGGCAGATATTAGCGAAATGAAGGATCTCATGCAAAATTTTGCTAACAAATTGGTCATTATCAAACAACAGCAAGCGATGCCCCCAAAGCATACCACATAGACCTATGGTGGAGGGAAACTGCCTTATCAACATAATCCACATCAAGGATTCTCCAAAGGAGGAAGCCAACAAACAACATCAACAAGCTAGATAGTTTCAGTCACCATGCCATTACAAATAGTCAAGGATAATTCGAATAAAGAGTTAGTCCCAGGCCAAAATAATTTTGCAGCGGGCAAAAATGTTTGGTGCTTTTTGTGCAACAATAGTCATATGCCCCGAAATTACCGAAGGGGAATATGCAGTAGAGGATAGTGGAACAAAGGAGCAAGGGGATACCCCCGAATGCAGATGATTACAAGTCATCCAAAATGGAAAATGCATGTTTCAGAGCACACACACAAGGGATGTCCTTGGAGCAAGGAGCTAGACATAGTGCTCGACCTGAGCTCTATTCTCATGGCTAGAAGAGGAAGACATGTGTTTTCCAATGAAACTATGACAACTGATGTTCTACAAGTGTAGTCAGATTACAATACAAGGTCAAAAAGAAGGCTCACGTGAGAATACATACAATAAGATTTGCCACATCCCCCACCTCATCAATCCCTTCCACAAAAAAAATTGGACTCATTTCCCACTACCTGGCCTTTTCTGTAGTGACACAACACATCATTGGAGGAGGTTGAGATGATAAAAATGCCAAGCCTAGTCTTGTCAGAACAATATCCTTTGAAATTGAGAGAAGTGCAACCATTTAAACCCAAGGTCCAAATAGTTGGGATGCTTAATGTAGTGGAGAAATTGAAGAAGGTGCCAACCCATGTATCATTGTGGGACATCATATCAATTCCAAAATAAAAAATATTGCTTCAAGTATCATTAAAAGAAGAAGACCAAAGCTCACATGAGGATGTAGTTCAACCAGAAAATCAAAGTGGACATAATGGGTCCTTGCTACCCTCTTAGGATTTGAAAGCTACAAATTATGCAAATGATGTAGGAAATACCAAGGAGAAAGAGGTAAGCAAAAAAAACCTCACACCTTTCTTTTTAATACTTATAGTGGGAGATAAACTGCTGCATAACAATATGATTGATTCGGGGGCTAGCACCATTGTCATGCCAAAACAAGTGGCGGATGCTTTGAAGGTAAAGTATGAGCCTCTTGAAAAGGGGATCATGCAACTAGATGGGAAGAAGGTTTCGACTGTCAGAATGATAAAGGACTTGTCCCTGACTCTTTTCTCCTACCCAAGCCAAATAGTTACACAAGAAGTAGTAGTGATAGATATTCCACCAGTCTTCAAAATTTGTTTATCAAGAGATTTCACTGCCAAGATTGGTGGATACCTGACAATTGATTGGTCCCACTTGATATTGAGATCCAAGCATGGGGAAAATATGAAGATCCTTTCTGAGTCCTTACATCTTGAACATATTGTGGATGATGCAAACCTATGTTTCGGGAATACATATATCTCTTTTCCCAAGTAGGATAGGTACTGTGTAGAAATTATAAAAGGAGTCTAAGATACGATCAAACAGACTCCAGAAGAAGAAGTGTTGGTCAACCAATTCATTAGTTCCAATCCATTTGGTAACTTCCATGTAATAAGGCTAGGAACCTATGTAATTTTTGATGGCGATCAAGTTTTTCCAAAAATGACTAAGGATTAGAAGGGATCTAATGACCTGTCTAATAACCGTCTATGGACCCTATATTTTTACTGCACCAAGTGTCCAATTAATATCCATGATTGGATTTTCCACTCTTAGAGCTTATGATTTCTTTTTCATGTTCAATTGATGATGCTGAATATGAGGCTTTGATCCATTGTTTGATCCTTGCTAGAAAATGGATGTAAAGAGAGTATAGGTTTTTGGAGATTCAAAGCTGGTGGTGAGCCAAATCCACAGCCAAGCAACCTTAAAGAACACCCAAATAAACTCATATAGACATAGAGTATGGGGTCTCATCGATAATTTTGAAGCCTTCAACATACTAATAATTCCCTAGTCCCAAAAGGGTATTGTTGGTTAGATGGTTCTTGATGGTCCACGATTTGGACTAATTTCTATTCCGATGGAATAGAGCCTACCACAAATCATTGTCTCATCCTTAATTCTTGGTGAGAAATAAAATTAGCAAGATCTAGGTGATAATGTTCAAGTAGCCTCCGACTATTTGTCACCAAAGGTGGATTTTCCTAAAAACATAAGGAATGGAAAACACATATTTTCTAAGGATTCGGGGGCTGATAAAGAACTTGATGTCAAAAGTGATTGAAAATTGAAAGATGGAAGGGGAAATCATTCAAAGAAAAAGAAAAGGATAAAAGATCTATGCTTTAGATATGGTCTCAAAGGATACGACCTAGGCATATTCCAGTACTGCATGCGTGATCATGGTATGCCACAAATGTTTCTTATGGCAATGAAAATTGTAGAAAAATCGAAATAGCAACTTGACGTGAAAAATTTGAATGGTTATCTATATTATTCAAAAATATGTAAGAATAGAATCATGGAAATTGAAACGTAGTTTCTAAACTACTAGGTTTAACTTTTAGAAACAAAATCTATTTGGTGAAAAATTTGAAATTTCAATGCGATTACTTTAAATTTCAGGAAAAAATAAGAAGTGGGTGTCTGTCTCGACCACCCTCAACTATAATAAAATGATAATATTTTTTGCGAGATTTTATATATAAGTAGAGGACCCATGTCCGATGTGACGATATTTTTGTAATTTTTTTCCAAGTAAATAACACTATGAATTTTTATTACAACTTTTTAAAAATATAAAAACTCATATGTCTGACCACCTTAACTTGGTCAAAACTTCATGAAATTCATTTTTTTTTTAATCCTATAGTATGCAAAGCATAGAATGTGACGCATGTTTTGGATTCAAAAAATATGATACCGCTTGAAAGTTATAAATGTTTTGCAATCAGCCTATCAATCAGGACTTTTGTCATAATTCTAGTAGAAAATAAATAATAATAATCTACTAAATTCAAAATAAAACATAATTTATATTGGCAAAGAGCTGAGAATCTCCTCTACAAACCCTTTTCATTTTATCAATTTTGGCTAAAAATAAAGTTGTCAGCCACATGGGCGAAGTCCGGAAAAACAAAGTAAGCTGTTAAACACGTTTTTTGTGTTGACTTTTTAAGATTGGTATCTCCTAACCAAAACCCAAAGCAAACCCGAGCCTATTCCCTAGGCAATGAATTTTGTGTCAGACATATCGGATATCCGATTTGAATCGGATATCCGATTTGAATCGGATATCCGATTTGAATCGGATATCCGATTTGTTAACATAGCATTTTAAAAAATTTCAAGACTTTATAACATATTCAATATATCTGATTTGTAGTTTATAGTTTATTTTAATATATTTAGTTTATAATATATGATTTGGTTTATATATGATTTTTAAATAGTGTATAGTTTATAGTTTATGTTAATATATCTAGTTTAGAATATACAATATTATTTATAATTTAATATATATAATCTCTTACAAAACTATATAATATATAATATATTATATTATTTGGTATAATATGTTTAAATATTAAATTTCTATATTTTAGTTAATATATATTACTAATATATAAGATATTTAAATATTATCTCTCTCCCCCTCTCCCTCTCCCTCTCTCTCACCCTCTCCCTTTGCCTCTCTCTCTCTCCACTTCTTCCCCTCTCCCTCCCTCCTAATGAATTCTCTCTCTATCTCCCCCCACTTCTTCCTCTCGTTCCCTCTTCCTTCCCCCTCCTAATGAACTCTCTCTCATTCTTCCCCTCTCCCTTCCCCCTACTAATTCTCTCTCCCTCACTCTCCCCTTCTTCCCCTCTTCCCTTCTCACTTACCTCTCTCTCTCTCTCTCTCTCTCTCACTCACTCCTATATGTCTCTCTCTCTCTCTCTCCCTCTCCCTCTCCCCTCCTAATGAAATATTTGTCTCCCTTCCCCCTCCCTCCTAATGAACTATCTCTATCTCTCCCTCCCCCATTCTAATGAACTGTCTCTCTCTCTCCACTTCTTCCCCTCTCTCCCTCTCCCTCCCCCTCCTAATTATCTCTCCCTCACTCTCGCCTTCTTCCCCTCCTCCCCTCTCACTTCCCCCCCCATGTCTCTCTCTCAAGTCTCTCTCTCCCTCTCACTCACCCCTATATATGTCTCTCTCTCCCTCTCCCTCCCCCTCCTAATGAACTATCTTTATCTCTCCCTCCCCCTCCTAATGAACTCTCTCTCTCTCTCCCCCTCTGACTCACTCCTATGTGTCTCTCTCTCTCTCTCCCTCTCCATCCCCCCTCCTAATTAACTATCTCTATCTCTCCCTCTCCCTCCCCCTCCTAATGAACTCTTTCCCTCTCCCTTCCCACTACTAATGAACTCTTTCTCTCTCCCTCCCCCTCCTAATGAACTCTTTCCCTCTCCCTTCCCCTACTAATGAACTCTTTCTCTCTCTCTCCACTTCGTCCCCTCTTTCCCTCTCCCTCCCTCCCAATGAACTCTCTCTCTCTCTCTCATTGTTCCCCTCTCCTTTCCCCCTCCTAATTATCTCTCCCTCACTCTCCCCTTCTTCCCCTCCTCCCCTCTCACTTCCCCCCTCACTCTCCCCTATATGTCACTCTCAAGTCTCTCTCTCTCAAGTCTCTCCCTCTCAAGTCTCTCCCTCCTACCCCTCCTCCCCTCCCACTTCCCCCCCTCTGTCTTTATCTCAAGTCTCTCTCTCCCTCTCACTCACTCCTATATGTCTCTCTCTCCCTCTCCCTCCCCTCTGTGAACTCTCTCTCTCTCTCCCCTCTCCTCACTCTATATGTCTC